>JAZKJV010002362.1:0-286054 GCA_037367405.1 Ottelia alismoides | reverse complement strand
TGAATGATGACACTCATCATATCTACATATATCTCAACTCTCAGAGATTTAGGTTCAGGTAGGTATTCAAACATTTTGAATACATCATCTATTTCGAGCTACCATTCTGCATAATGCAGAGAACCATGTCATTCATGATTAAATATCTAGAACACATATGTATGCCAAAATATCTTCTTTTATTTTATAAGGATTATTCGACAATTACGATCACCATCGACATGTCACTTCCAAAGTACACTCAATGAAAGATCAAGACTATAGAGACATACAAACCCTAAGGTGATGTCTTATTGTCTTATTTAATTGTCCTTCCTCATTATGTTGAGGGAACTTGCACACTGCAACCACATACATTATGTGTCCAATTGCAAGTACAATATCTGGATCATGAGTCTAATCCATGATATTTTACTGGTTATCATTGAGTATAACATTGAGTGGGTTTAATGAAGGATTATATGAAATAAGAAATTTGCATAAGGGTATATATATTATATATACATGTTTTACTTTGATTTAGGAATTTTGATATCAAAGTTGTCTTGCCTTGTCAACATTGAAAGTTCATTCCTTAATCACTTTCAATGTAAGAGATAGTCTTACCATTATATCTCTAGCAAGATCTGAGATCTCCTTTCCTATCTTTGTCACATCCCAATAATATGAGAACTTGCGACTCCGATAAAAAGAAGCGGGAACACATTCCGCCTTGCAAGTCCAACTTGCATTTCCCAATTCGGTCTTTAACACCCGGGCCCACCATCCCTAAGATGATGTTGACCCGTCATTAATTGAACCAACCATCAACAAGCTTAATACTCGCTATACGCAATCCAATATCGCCCCAATAATATGAGGACCCGATATTGGGGTCACTACGTATACGGCCTTACTCTTTCGAGAAGCAAAGACCCCGATCCAATTAAATCATATATAGGATCTGTAACTTCGAACAAGCGTCTCCTATATACAACAACTAGCGATGGAATCCTTTGCCTTGACGGGAGACCATGTATGTCACTTATGTGATCCTCCATCTTCTTATACAAATTGTATAATTAATTATCGTGAATCATATTCACATAATTAATTCTTCCAAGGGAAATATACATCTATTCATAATAGAGTATTTATTGGATATAATTAATTTAATCACATTAAATTAATCATCAATCCAATCATCAACCAACGAACATGTCTTTTACTTGAATAGTAGGTATAATCTCAAAGTACGTATTATTCGAATTTTAATAATTAGAGAAATACACTCTGACTTCTCCAACATTATACAGTCCCTACCCGTTGTCATGGCTAGTACCGACGAGAGTGGGATGGACCACATACGTTGCAACCCGCAACCCCAATGCTCTCCGACTAGGCACCACATCCGCCTCGGGAAAGGATAATACCAGATAGATCATCATGTACTTTGAGATGCTCATCAGTTTTTCAACCGAAATTATACCATGTAATATACATCAAAACAATTTTGATTATATTATAAGGAGATTTGCTAGACAAATCCCCAATCCTATTCAAGCAAGAGGGTTTTTCATGTAAATGTTTTCCTACAACTATTGTAGGATAAACTAAGGTTTTCATGAAATCAATGTTTGTTGATGAACCAATGATCAAGATCTATTATCTCATCATTGTGGTTTAGGCAAATGTCATTCAATGAAATAATTATCTCTTTAAATATTTCACAAATATTTATCACTAATTATTTTCAGAAAATTAACAATTAATTTTCATCATGATAATTGAATGACTTATCACAAGGTTCAAGATCAACAAATGTTAATTTCCAGCAGTGACCCCCAATCACTAAAATTAACTTTTCTTGATCAATTTAAATCCAAAAAATGCAAACTCAGTTTCCAAAGATTGCCTATTTGATTTATTAAATAATTCATGCATTTCGAGGTGGACTAAAACCGTAATTATCTCATTAATCACGTTTAAGTCCGCAGTTCCCGCAACAGTGAATATATTCATATTCAAAAAGCCATATCTTGAGCAAATAAAGTCCAAATTTAGTAATCTCAAGTCCTATGGTTTCCTTGTTTAATGGGAAACAAAATCCAATTGAAAATTTCTTATTTAAACTTTTTAAACAGTGCCGAAAAAATCAATTAAATAGAGGTGCGAAAATTGAAATGCAGTAAAAATTTCGCAACCCTTTCAAGAACCAAATCGTCTAAGGTTTATGGATCATATTCAAAACCTTATTCAACCTGGATCTGATACCACTTGAAGGATATTGAGAATCCTTAAGCGCATCATAGAAGCGTGTCGATCGTATCGTATGCAATCGGAGCAACTAGTCGTACTAGATGCTAGATGCAGCGAAAATTAAATTTTTTAAATCTAAGATGAAACCACAGGATCACGAGAACACTTCTCGGATCATTTCATCAAACCACCAAGTATAAGGAATACCTCTTGAAGCATGGTTGCGATCGTGAGATCCTAAAGTAGAGATCCTCCTGTCTCAAGTCCGATCCACGAAGAACGCACTTGCGGGCGCGATGATGAGTCACGTTCCTCCCGCAATCCTCGATGAAGATCCAAGCGATGACTCCCCTGATTTCGTCAAACGAAATCCGTCATCTTCCTTTAGAGTAAGCAACTCCAAAGAAGAAGGAGATCCTCGAGTCGTCAAAGGCGAAGCCGAGAAGGTCTCTCCTTTCTCTACACAAGATGGACGACCATCTTTTGGAGGAGAGAAAGAGAGAGGGCGAGAATATGAGAGAGAGAGAGAGAAAGAGTTGTAACCTTGTAAAACTATTAATGATGTGCCTTGGAAGGCTACCCTAGCCCTCCTTTTATATTAGTTTAGGATCCAATGGATCTCAATCCATGGCACACATGGATCCAATGGTCAGGCTTGGTCCATATAAAATCAATGAATATAATTATTGTTGGTTAAAACCGACAACATTTATTTATGATTAAATCAAATATATGTTGCAACATTATCAACACATTTTTAATTTAACATAAATAAGTTAGTTGAGAGATTAATCGTCATAATAAAATGGAGATAATATTGCCTCCTAAAAACAATGGTGGCTTTATTTCTCCTTTTTATTATATTACATTATCTCTCAATTATCACAAAAATATCCACCAAATTAATTCCAAATTAATTTGTGAATATTTCATTTATGCCATTGAAAATTATGTGAATCAAATTCACAACCCAAACTAATTTGTAAATTATATTTCCAATTAATTAATGTGAATCCAATCCACACTATTAATTAACAAATGCCATTTACATAAATTCTCTCTCTCTTTAATATATGTATATTATAAATCATATTTATAATACACAAATATTATGGATAATAAATCCACATTCTCTAATCCTTGATAATTAAATCTCATTAATTATTTTGGATAATCATTCTCACAATATGAATCATATTCATATTAAGCTTGATCATTAAATCTCATTTAATCATCAAGTTCTTCTTGCTTGGATATGAATTTCATCAAATGAATTATTCTCGAACCCTTTCAAGAATAATGTGCTTTCTCCGCAGATACTTGGAGATAAGGACAGGGCGATTGTATTATTCCATGTATAGTGACTTGGATGTTGAGATCTCATCTCAAATCCAGATCTTACGGACCTCCCACATATGCTTGATTAAATCAAGATTGCAAATCTAATCTTCATTGAATCTAAATCTCATTTAGACCAATGTCCAACTCTTGGACTAAGATCAGATTGCTTCTCTACTGAGAGGAGTGACTAAAATCCAGACCTGTTTCATCACTCCCTCGGAA
This sequence comes from Ottelia alismoides, assembly GCA_037367405.1. Taxonomy (NCBI): domain Eukaryota; kingdom Viridiplantae; phylum Streptophyta; class Magnoliopsida; order Alismatales; family Hydrocharitaceae; genus Ottelia; species Ottelia alismoides. The sequence continues at coordinate 282,253 of JAZKJV010002362.1, read as the reverse complement.
TGGAAGCGTCATGGATATACAATCGTTTATGATCACATCACCCTCAGGTATTCCCAATACCTGTACATCCTGTATACTGGAAGACCCATGGTCAACCCGAAGATTAAGATCAGTTTTACACTGTCTTCTTCAGGGTTTGATCACTAAGTTTCTCATTTGATCATTGGGATTTGGTATCGATCATATACTTTCCAAAAGCATATATCATACCTAGGTATTGATCATATACTTTCCAAAAGTATATATCAAACCTACAAATTCAGTCAAGCTTCCAAAGCGAGACGACCGTGCACGGAATTTGATTCTTCCCAATATCTCATGAGTGAGCTCATGTCTTCTGATTCATTAATGAACCTGTATGATCCCTTTGAGAGATTGTATTACTCATATGCCCTTACATGCACACCAGAGCGCCGGTGTATAGACCTTGGTTTGGTCATCAACCTATTGGTCTGCCAAATGTACACACTCAAACATATAGTAACACATCTGTCTCCGGTCTGAGGATGCGTGCCTATGCTGTGACAGCATTCAACATAGGACTTTGGTTGTCTCGATCTCGTTAGGTCAACTCTTTGACCTAACTAATGTGACACCTCCGAATCACTATTCCCATGCAGAGGACTTGCATCAAGAGATCGGTCAGATATCAACCTATGTGAGAAAGGATTGCCATCTCCTACTCAGGCTGGAGATCATCTCTTAACAATCATTTGACGGTGCTTGATGAGTCCTCAATCTAACCCTTTAGATATTCATCCAAGCACCAGCCTCTATGATTCAATTAATTGAATCAACAGCTGTATGGTTATTAAGATAGCCATGGTACATAACCCTAATTGTACAGAGGGACCTATTATGCAAATTATTTATTCTTCATTTTAGATCAGGGAATGATATTCGCAATAACATTTATTGCATATTGGCTTGCCGTGGGATCACATGTCCAACATCTATCATGCTCTCTCCTATCTTGTCTATCATTCCTCAGCTTTATGATAATGTCTCTTAATCCGGCTTGGATGTCATCATCTCACTCAACTGTGTCTGAATGTCCTGTACGGAGGCTTACATCATGTTGTTGATCTCGCTTTGCTCAACCATGGAACTCTTGCCTTTGATTGGCATCAAGTGCTTTGTCTCGATTTCTAAAAATGTATATAGTTCTTGAATAGTCATAAAAAATGATGGAGTCTCAAATGATAGTTCAAGATTAGAGTCAATCTTGAAAAATGGATTGATCGATGTAGTGAATGGTGAAGCGGAGAAAGAGTAATACGCGGGAAGTGAGTCTTGTTGAATAGAAGAAGACTGAATCGGAGTGTGAAATGACTTTGCAAAGTACGAACGAGAAATGCTCCAATCTTACATATTTGATATCAACGAGCAATATGAGAGAACATGAAGGTTGACACAAGAAGAAAATGGAGAAAAAGGAACAAAGGGCACAAAAGAATCTTTACACAAACAAACATAATACAAACCCCAATTCACCAAATGGACACAAGTGGAAACCGTAAGAGTTCTATCTTTTATCTTTTCAAATTTAAGTTTAGTGAATATACAGGAAGTTACCTAAGACCAAACACACAGTACAAGAAATACTTACTACCAAGCATACAGGGTGAGTCGTCGCTATCACCAAGCATATGTTCTCAATCCTCCCCAATCAATGGAACTATCTGAAGGATACGGTAAAAATCCTCAAGCGCATCACGACAACGTGATGATCGCATCGTATGCGATCGGGAGAGACTAGTCGCACTAGTTGCTCAATGCAACAAAAATAAAAATTTTTATGTGACGAAACCACATGATCCAAGAACACTTCTCGGATAGTTTCATCTAAACCACAAACAAGTAATAGGATTACCTCTTGAAGGGTGGTTGTGATCAAGTCTCTAAACCAAGAGACCTCCTGTCTCAAGTCCGATCCGACGGAGGAGACGCTTGCGAGCGCAGTGATGAATCGCATGCTCCTCGTAATCCATGGTGATGATCCAAACAACGGATCTCCTGATCTCGTCACACGAGATCCAACATCTTCTTCACGAGCGAGACGCATTGAAGGAGATGGAGATCCACGAGTAGATGATCCGGCAGCATAACGACGATGCTACGTCGATGACGACTCTTACAATGGCTCCATGGTGGACGACCATTATAAGAGAGATAGGGGATTGGCGTGTAGAGAAAAGAGAGAAAGAGAGCATTCATTTTAATCATGTATCATGAAGAGCAATGGATGCCTCTTCGTATATAGGGTTTTGGGAATCCATGGACAACACACAATCAATAGTTGAGATTGAGTTGTGCTTCTTTCAATGGTTATGATCTTGTTGTAAAAGCACAACAATAATTAATTTAATTTAATTTAATATATATATATATATATCGATAAATCAATAAATTTAAATTCAAATCAAATCAACTAATTATCCTTCGAGATAATGAGGAGATAAACCATATCCCCCCAAAAGGAGGGATGACTACCAACATCTCATGAGATCTCATTATCTCATGATATCTCCTAGATTTACAACAACAATTGTTGTAAATTATTTCACAAAAATAATTCATAATTATCTTGTTAAATATTGCAATCATGTCATTGGAAAAATGTGAATCACATTCACATCCCAAAACAAAATATAAATTATATTTTAATTAATCATCCTATGTGAATACAATTCACATCAATAACTAATCAACAAATATAAATAACAAATAGCTCTCTCTTATATATTATAAATCATATTTATATCATATAAATGATTAATATGGATAGTGCTATCCATATTATTCATATCCATGATAATTAAATCGTATTTAATCATCTTGGATCTCTATTCTCATGTGCCAAAATAATATGAATCGCATTCACATTCACATCTTTGATAACTAAATCACATTTAATTATCTCAGATAACTCTCCTTATAATATGAATCAAATTCATATTATCCATGATAATTAAATCACGTTTAATTATAAATTTTCTCGATGCTCGGATACATATATCAACAATGATATTATCCATGAACTCTTTCAAGTATAATGCGCTTTCTCCGCAGATACTTGGAGATAAGGACAGGTTGATTGTATTATTCCATGTATAGTGACTTGGATATTGAGATCACATCTCAAATCCAGAACTTGCAGACCTCTTAAGATGCCTGATTAAATCAAGACCGCAAATCTAATCTTGTCATTGCATTTGAATCACATGAAGATCAATGTCCAACATTTGGACCAAGACCAGATTACTTCTCTACTGAGAGGAGTCACTAAAATCCATATCCGTTTTATCACTCCCTAGGAAAGGAAGCGTCATGTTTATACAATCGTTTATGATCACATCACCCTCAGGTATTCCTAATATTTGTACATCATGCATACTGGAAGACCCGGAATAAACCAGAAGTATAAGATCAATTTTACATTGTCTACTTTAGGGATTTATCATTAAGTTTCTCATTCGATCATTGGGAGTCAGTATCAATCATATATTTTTCAAAAACATATATCATACCTAGGTGTTGATCATATACTTTCCAAAGGCATATATGAAACCCTACAAATTCAATCAATTTTCCAAAGCGAGACGACCGCACACAGAATTTGATTCTTCCCAATATCTCTTGAGTGAGCTCATGTCTTCCGGTTTAGTAAATGAACCTATAAGATCCCTTTGAGAGATTGTATTACTCATATGCCCTTGCATGCACATCAGTGCGTCGGTGTATAGACCTAAGTTTGGTCATCAACCTATTGGTATGCCAAATATACATACTTTGGCATATAGTAACACATCTATCGCCGGTCAGAGGATGTGTGCCTATATCATGACAACATAAGACATAGGATAATGGTTATCTCGATCTCGTTATGTCAACTCTTTGACTTAACTTATCTAGCACCTTCGAAACTCTATTCCTATGAAGAGGACATGCATCAAGAGATCAGTCAGATATCAACCTATGTGAGAAAGGATTGCCATCTCCTACTCAGACGGGAGATCATCTCTTAACAATCATTTGACGGTACTTGATGAGTCCTCAATCTATCTCTTTAGATATTCATCCAAGCACCGGCCTCTATGATTCAATAATTGAATCAACAACTGTATGATTATTAAGATAGCCATGGTACATAACCCTAATTGTACTAAGGGACCTACTATGCAAATTAGTTATTCTTCATTTCAGATCAGGGAATGATATTCGCAATAACATTTATTGCATAATGGCTCGCCGTGGGCTCGCATGTCTAACACTATCTGCCCGAGATGCCATGTTCAATATCAATATCAAATGGAAAAAGGAGAATGAACATAAAAAACGATTTTCTAATGTCTCAGGAAAGTTCTTGCATCTCAACCATACATCACAAAGATGTGTATGGGAGTTTTTATAGGGCACAAGTTCAGGGATTTGGGCTCTATCCTTTTGGATGCATCCTCACCCACTATGTCTGAAGGTAAGTACCTGCAAAAAAGAGGGGGTTACTCTCCCCAAAACCAGGGTTTAAAAAACCGGACCGGACCGGCCGGTCGGACCGGTTAGACAGGGAACCGGCCCCGACCCGGTCGGTTCGGCCGGTTTTAGGTAATTAATTTTTTTAAAAAAAGAAAATAAAAAACCGGGTTAGACCGGTGGTCAGACCGGGTTGACCCGAGCGGTTGGACCGGGTTGACCCGGATTGACCCGGATTTGATGGTTTAGTATATTTTTAAAAAATAAAAGTTTAAATAATGAAATAATAGGGTTTTTATCACTTGTACCCTTCTTAAATTCTACAATTTCAGTTACATCCCTCTCTTTTTTGGAATATAACTTGTGCCACTACTTTCTTGGGGTAATTTTCTAAAAGCAACTATAAATAAATTATTACAATATTATATTCATATATAATGCTAGAAGATGTGACTACCTTTGTAGAGTTTTATTCAAAATAGACAATCATGTTTTTATATTGAAAGATTTGACATTTTAAATGATCATTTCATTGATATAAAGATACATATTTAGATATATCTATCCGATTTTATCGATTCAGAAAACCGGTGCGACCGGTCCGACCAGTAAATTAAGTCCGGTCCGGTTTTTTCCGAGTCGATATGAATGATGATGTCATGCTGACATCATCACCGGTCCGACCGGTTTGGACCGACGGTCCGACCCGGTTGGACCAAACCGAAGACTAACCGGTTCAATGTCCGATTCGGTTTTTAAAACCTTGCCCAAAACAATGATTTTGTCCTTACATTTCTTTTAGGGTCGAGTTTTCTTTAGTAGTCCCTATTTTATACAATTGTTACTTTTTTGAGTTTTTTTAAGTAAATCGTCTAATGAATTTTCCAATTCCTTTTGATCTTATCTGAGTGAGAATGGGGGAAGGAAATTAGAAAAGCTGATGTGTGATGAAATCAATGACTCATGCAAAGGAAGAGATGCATACCTTTCACCAGCACTCTACATGCAAAGTGATCCGTGCATAAAATAAATATTGAAATAAAACTAACATAAATGGTGCACAATAACCATCCTATATCTTTTATTAGCGGTAAAGAACCAGTTAATTTGATAAAGTTCAATCCTACGATCTAGTCTATTGGAACATATATTCTTTTAGGGGCTTTAGACCTAATCGTTTAACTAGCTCAAGTAAGATACTAAATCCTGCTTATAAGTGATCAAGCACACAAAATCATGAGAAAACAAATGAAAATAATGTCGATGAGAATAAAAACTGTTGAGGTCCCCCAAGTGCATCGACACTTGATTAAATAGACCCCACACACACACAAGGTGGCCTTTTAGAAAATAGAAAAAGAGGAATGCACTAAATAAATAATTACAATTTTTTAAAAAAATAATAATAGAATAAAAATGCTAAATAAAACAAAAGATATGTGTGCAAAGTGCTCCAAAAAATGTGTTTCTTCTAAATCTTCTGCTTCTCCTATGCTCTCCAACAACTCAATGAAGAAATGAGTTGTCTCCTCTTCGCTTGGGTGCGCCCATGCTCCTAAGAATGCTGCCCTTTCTCGTCGAGCCCTCTCAAGAAAGAGGAAACATAAAATATGTAATAAACATATTTATGATAATATGAGCAAATAAAATGTATGAAAATAATTCAGAGAATATAGGCAATCAAAAGAGGTAGATCAGAGTCAAAATGAAAATAGAAAGTGAAATGGATCTCAAATGAATCCCTAAGTTCGATCTTGGGGAGCTTTTGGTGTCTGACAAATCACATCCTGCAAGCGATGTATAAGCTCCCTCATGGCAAGTGAAATTCAAATTGAGTGATCATTCCTCAACAAGATACAATATGCAATAATGATATAAAGGAAAATATAGACAAAGAAATAATTAAAAAAATAACATAAATATAGTCAATGAATATGAACAAGTCTCAGAAGATATGCACAAGAAATATGTGACAAAAGTAAGAAAAAATATAAAGAAAGCAATCGAATGTCTGCAACCATGAATAGCAAACATGAAAACCTAGATACCCTCGCCGTGGCTCTCTGGCAACGTCTCCATTTGTTGAGCAGAGAAATCTATTTTTTAATTATGTAGAATTATCCTTGTATTGCTGCAAGCCTAGAAATCACGTAACAAAAATTATTTAATTTTTTTTCACATCTCAAACCAACAAAACAAAAAAAAGAATGTAAACACAAGAAATATGAGTGTTATTTATTTACATATGTAATGCACATGATCAAAATCAGGGAGGCTGCAAAAATCTCGAGGGTTACTAAATCAATGAAAACTCAATGAAACAGAGGATGAGTTTCTATGCACACTACTCTTGGCTTTTGTATTTTTTAAGGAATTTTAATTTTTAATTTTAATTTTTTTATTTAGTTATCTATTTTTAAATTTTTTGTGACTTTTAATTTAGTAATTGATTTTTTATTTTTTAAAATATTGGAAGAACAAATAGAAAAAATGAATAAACAAACCTAATCACTTTTTTATATTTTTAAAGTATATCAAAAATATTTAGGAAATTAATCTAAAGTTATTTTGGGTTTTTTTTATTTTTTTCTACTTTTTTGTGATTTTTCCGAAAATTTTAGATTTTTTATTTTAAAATAATTTAAAAAATAGGAAATAAGGAAACAGAATATGCATAAGTGTTTTGGATTTTCAAAAATAGAAGATTAGACTAACAATTGATGAAAAATACATGAACACTAACATAAATTTTTATATTTTCTAAAAACATAATTTTATATTTTTTTTGGAATCTTCTATAAATTTATATTATTTTTTGGAATTTTATATGTTTTGTGAAGTTTTTGGTTTTTTTTGAGGAATTCAAATGCGAAGATGTTACTGTAATTAAAAGAAATGAAAAAATATATGTGAACTTTTTTAGAATTTTTTCGTACATTTTTAATATTTTTTATTAATTTTGGAATGCATACAAGGACTTTTATGTTGTTCTTGAATTTTAAAAATAGCAAAATGATGAAAATTCAAAAAAAAATACTGATGTGAGAACTACTTATCAGAAAACTAACATGATTTTTTTGTATTTTTCAAAGTGGTTTTGCTATTTTTAATTTGATATTAACTTTCAAAATAATATGCATATGTCCAGAATATGTGTGCGGATGCACGTGAGTCATGTTGGATTGGACCTATTTCTAAATAAGATATTTTTACGGACTAATCAATTTCACAAAAGATACATGAATTTATTTCAATTTTTACATAAGACACGTGTGTCCCATGCTCTCAGTTCAAATAGGATTGAAATGTAATTAAACAAATACTAGGCAAAATAGTGCAAAAGATCAATGGACTACATGCAAGCACGTGTCCCTCTAAGGACTTATTTGTAAAATAAATAAAGACAAGGTTGAGGGTGAAAACGTACCCTTAATCGATGTGAAAGCTTGGGTGGCTGGATTGTGCTGGATCTCTAATAAAATGGCTGCAGATGAATCTTGCTCGAGAGGGAAGGATTGAATCTATATCTCAATTTGTGGTAGATTTTTTGGGCTTTATCAACGACCGAGATCTATTCTAGAAGTCTTGTTCTTGATCGTGCGACTCCAGGTGACGTTGGAAGAACATGCCTGAAGACAACCTCTGGAGAAGTTCAATCAAGCGAGGCTCGCTCAATCTCCACCTGAATCTACCACAGAATGGTGCTACGACTTCATGTGATGACCCTTTAGTGATCTGGTGGCTCCACGATGGTCGAGAAGACTAAGGTACAATATGGAGGTCGGAAGGTTTGAAGTTCTAGGTGGGACTCTAGATAACACTACATGATCCTAGATGTGCTGCCAAGACCTGCAATGAACTCCACGCTCATGGGGGATGCTCCCGTGATTCTTATTAAGCAGAAAAGGTGGGAAATGGTGAGGGGATAAGGACCTTCGGCGAGGGTTGTAGGAGAGGAGGTCGATCCTCAGATCTGGAGAGATCTGAGGGGGTTCATATGTGGAAGAAGCTGGAGAAAGATTGCGCGAAGGTGTGGGAATAGTTAGAGTGAAGGATGGTTGATTAGAACACCTTAAGATGGATGATGCGTTTTACTAAAATGAGAACAAAACTTAATGAATTAAAAGCCAAAATTATCCCTAAGCTATGTAGGTTACCTGTAAAGGATGGCATATAAAAATCAGCCTCGATCTGTTGTGTAGTCGGAGAGACAAAATGCGCAACGGAGTTCTTCGGCGGTGTGGTGGATCTCGTCTCTTCAAGGGTTTCTCACACTTTCGACTATGGATATCAGAAGCTCTATCACCGCTCAATCTTCGAAGCTCAGTCTCGGGTTAAAAATCATCTCCCAAAATGGATCAAAAAGTCAAAGGGTGGCGAATGGAGGGTATATACAAAAATGAAGTTCGACGAAGTTTGAATTTGAATCATGAGAAGATCGAGTGAAATCAATGGATTTAATGTGTTGGTGAGGGAGTTAGTTGCGTGGGCTAAAAATTAGGAGAATAAGGTGAATGGAATTAGTAATCATGATGCGTAGGAAAATTGGGAGAAGGATGGCTTGGATGCAAAATTTGTTGTGGAGGTCGTGGAAAAGGAAAGTTGACCTAGGTCAACTAACCCAGGTCCAACTAATCAAGATGCATATGGAATGAGTCAAAATAGGCTACACTATAAAAAATAATGAAAAGTTAAATAAATTAAATAAAAAATTGAAAATGATTTTAAATAATTAAATAATGTAAACACAAAATGATAAGCATTATTTTTTTTTTAATTTAGGTAATGTTTAATTAATTAAATAAGGTCTATACAATGCAAAAAATAAATACAACGTGTTATTTATAGGTATGCATACTTATATGTACAATATTATGATTTCTAATTACTTATTTTTATAAATAAATGTATCAGTTAATAATATATTTATTATAATATTTTAAAGTATTTTAATCATATTTTGATTTTGTTTTTAAGAGGTGATTCATTCAGTTATTAAATAGAGGTATTTACAGCATATAGATACTGGTACATATACAATGTTTACCTGATTTCATTTTGTTGATTTTTTATTTTGTGATTTTTATTTGTATTTTATAAGTCAAATACAATATTTACATCTAACTAAAATATAAACTATTCAAAAATACTAGGAAAATAAATATACAAATTATATACAAATAATATACAAAGGTATAATATACAATAGTACCCAAAAAAGTTACATTTCACAACTTAACTCATATTTTTATGAAAATTTCCATTTTGAAGATTATTTAATACAATGAAAGTGAGTTTCATAAATTTTGAGTTTTGCTCGAGAAGATATTGATCTTACAAGTTGAGCTTCGTGGCTTTTCAAAGTGTTTTAATTTAGACGATATACACTGATTATTTTTGCAATTATTTTTATTTTTTCCAAAATATTTTTATGCACAATTTTCATGAAAAAAACATTGTGTTTTAGTTGAATTTCAGCATGAATAAATTAATGAAAAGAATGTGTATTATATATAGTAGTATATAAGTGATGAATAAATACAAGTGATGGTTGATTTTCTAAATTTTTGGTATTTAGGCCTTATCTCCCCCTACTTTATTCCTTATTGATCAAGTCAAGTCTTGACCTTCTCTCAAGGTTAGAGTCAGAGTGTATCTATTACATATATACAGTCTTTTTTCTTTATTTTTCTTTTATTTATTTATTTATTTTAGGTTAAAATAGTGATAAATATGCAATATTTACAGAAGAATGTTGATTAGTAAAATAATAGATTTATTAATGTTTACGTTTTATAAGGGATTTTAAGACTTAATTGTGGAAAAGGCTTTGCTGCTGTTGTTGTTGTTGATGATGATGATGATGATGATGATAAGGGATTTTAAGCTAAAATAAATGAATAAAGATGATGAAATGCATATTCTTCACCCCATGATCTTATGGATGGAAAATGCATCGTTAGGAAGAATTCAGAAAGGTTATCCTCAGATGGTACGATTCTGTAAATATAACATTATGGTTAAGGGGTCATTTAATGAGTATGTCTCTAGTCATCCTACATTTCAGAAATACCTTAAGGTGTGATGTACACCTACTATGATAAGAATGAAGAATTTGAACAGTTAAGTTAAGACACATATCTTATCAGTTGTCACTACTTATTTTCTCAAGAGCCATCACTTACTGAAAAAAGATGAGAGATTTGGGTACACATTATTCGATGAGTCGTATATATGACATAGCATTTGCATGCACTATCCTAAATAATGGATCTCAGATTAATCTATTACCCTTCACCATTTATGAGAAACTAGAGTTGGGACCACTAAACTGATCATGAGCATTAATCCAGTTTGCATGCAAATCTGTGAAGAAGGCTAAGGGTGAGGTAAGGAATGTTATCATATCGATTGAGGACAAGAAATAAAGAGTGGACTCCGCTATCCTTGAAATGGATATCCTCAATCATTGGAGATACTCATAGATCATTCTAGGATGGCCTTTCCTTAGGACTGCTGGAGCATCATTTGATTATCATACCATAATGATGAAGTTCCATTCTCCAAGAGGAGAAGTAGAACTTAAGAAGAAGCAAAAAAATGGCAACGACTTGACTCAAAGTCTAGTACAGATTTCTCTTCATCTTTAGAGGAAGACTACATAGTTGCTATCACAGTTGGGATATGAAAAAAACCCCAACAGTACTAAGCAAGACTCTCTCATCTAGAGAGGACCGTGTTTACATTGTAGTTTTCAAGGTATTGCTATAGTTCTTGAATTATGCATCTCCCTTTTCCCTTGATGACTCAGAGATCCCTTCATATTTTTCGGTTCCTTCTTCCTTGGAATAGTCAAGGAGCATATTTGATGAGTTGGACGTCGTCGGCGAAACTACTATGTTTCTTTAATGACCCGGCTCTTTACATAACAGAGTTAGTGGCTAGTACATCAGTGATAATTCCACCTCCATGCAACATTGAACCAGATTCAAAGATGGTTCAGCCTGATTTGATCGATGATAGAACATTGCTAGAGTAATGCCTCACTCTTATACACTCAAGTACACCTATATTGCGGGACCCAAAGATAGATTCCATGATATCATTAGTTCTAAGCTGACTCCAAAACATGTATATAGATTGTTAGAAATCTTAGAGAAGAACTGTAAGGCTATATGTTGGACTGTGTCAGATCTCACGGGGATTAACCCTTCTCTATGTTCGCATTGTATTTATGTTGAGGATAATGCCAAAACTTCCAATGAGTTTCAGAGAAGATTAAACTCTAATATATGGGAAGTAGTTAAGAAAGAGATTGAGAAATGGTGTGGAGCAGGTTTCATTTACCCCATCTCAAACACCAAGTGTGTTGCCACCCTTCATTTAGTCTCTAATAAGTCGAGCATCTAGATGGTCACCAATGAGGAGGAGGTAGAGATCGTAGGATGAGTACCCACATCGTGGCACATCTGTGTCGACTACAAATGCCTGAATGTTGCGATCAAGAAAGATCACTTTCCCTTATATTTTATTTATCAGATATTAGAGAGAATAGTAGGGAAGTTCTTCTATTTTCTTGATGGGTACTCATGCTACAATCAGATACCCATTTCCCCCAAGGACCAAGAAAAGATTACGTTTACTTTTCCACTCAGCACTTATGCAGTTAGGTGCATGTCGTTTGGGTTTTGCAATTCCCATACATGTTTCAACAGTTCATGATAATAGATGTATTTGTCGAGATGGTAGAGAATTTCTCGAAAGTCTTCATGGATGATTTCTCGGCCTATGGTGATTCATGTTTAGTACACTTGGACCGAGTTCTTTAAAGGTATACGATGACTCGTATTTTACAAGGGTCTATAATAATATCCTCATAGAAGTGAAGATATATTGTTGTTGATGAGGCCACTAATAAAGCTGCGGTCAATCAACAATCAACCCATACAATGAAAAAATCAAGAAGAGCAAGCAAGTATGAATCAAAAATTATTATTCCCTACAAATAGATGTATAGTGACAAGAAAAGTAGGGGTCAAACACAGGAAACAACTCAGGATAGACAATAAAAAATTTGCCAAGAAAGACAATGAATGATTTTGGGTACTTCTGGATTTTTTATATTTTTGAGTGTTTGTAATTATTTAGTTTTTATGATTTTTTTATATTTTTTATGTATCTGATTTTGCAATTTCTATATTTTATACTTTATAAATAATAATAATAGGAGTGATAGAAGTATATATGAGTATAAATACACTACATAGGGTAGTATATATATAAATACCTATATGTACTCAAAATTTCGCAAATAAAATCTTCTTTATCTTATTTAGATTTTTCTCTGATTTTGGTGTTTTCTGATAATTTTTATTATTTTTTGTTTTTTATTTGATTAAATAATGGAAAATAGTGAGTATGATAAATAAACAGATTGTTTTGGAAATTTAAAATAGTAAATAAAGCCAGAATTTTCGAACGCTAATTTTAATTAATAATAAATAATATAAAGAAAATTATAGAATAAAAATCATTTTTTTGGATTTCTTGTGATTTTTTATCTTTTTATAAATGATTTTGGAGCTTTTTAATTTTTAGCCCCTTTTTTTAGGAATTTTTGGTTTGTAAACTTAAAATACAATAATAGACATAATATATTTTTGTAATTTTTCAAAGTTTTTTAAATATTTTTATGAGTTTTTTACTATAAACGACAAGTAATAGCTTGGTTTTTGAATCTTTAGAAATAGAAAATGAACTAAAAAACTCAACCAAAAATATATGTGATAGAGATATATGTAAGGTATAGGTAATTTCCCACAAAATTTTATCAACCTTGAGCTATTATTCACAAAATAAAAACTACAAAAAGAAAATACATCCTAGTAGGGGCATTTTTGTAAATATTTAAAGTTCTGGAACAAAATCCGAACACCTCAAAGAAATCCTGGGGGCAAACATGCAATTTTTCCAAAAATATTCAATAATATATACCCACAAAGGTATTTTTGCAATTTAATACAAGTGCGGGGTCCAGAAGTAATTTGTATACTAAATACACAAATTAGTGGACTGGAACGAAATAATAAAACCTCGAGGGCCCAAGTGCAAAATATTTAATCCCCTCATGCGCATAGCAAGTGAGGTGACGTGGAATGGACCTATGTGCAAATACATGAAAATTTGGGGGTTTCAATGCAAATTTATCAAAGTTCTAAACTACAAAAATAAATTAAATGACTAAATAATAAATAACAAAAATAAGTGCATAATATGCAATTACCTCTCTATTGTGCGTGATCCAACAACAGGAGACCTTCACTTATCCATGTGGCGACCATCCGATAGATGGTACCACTTATTGGCTCGATGGTGGAGATTAGATCTCCAATTCAGATCTGACGATGAAGTTCGGCCCCATCGGACGACTTCTAGATGTTTGGAAATTTTTTTATCGGACGTGGCAAGACTCAGTGGAAGAACTTCTCCCCCGAGCTTTGATCCGGTCATGGCTCTTCATTCTTCACTCTAGGGGCTCGGGGTTGGCTCAAAATGATACATGGATGGACTCGTATATGTTCTGGCTTTAAAATGGTCTTAGGCCCATTGGAGAGCTCCGGCGAGGTCTGGGACTTAGAAGGTGGTCACATACATCGAAGGCCCCTTAAATATGGCTCTTTCTCGTTGTTTCATGTAGGAAGATGTGAGCAGACAAAAAGCAAAGCTCTGGCGAGCTTCAAGTGGTGGAGAAGAACATATATGAGAGGGGCGACGTTCATCGGTGAGACAACAAAGTGGGTGAACAAATTATAAGATCTGAGCGAGATCCAAATATGCGAAGGTGCCTAGGATGTTCAACATATGAAGAATTAGAGAATGGTAGCGATTGGAGTGTTGAAGGATGGTTAGTGTGATCAGAATACGACGGTGGATCCAGAGCTCCGAAGAGGTGAAGAAATTGGATTTTACACAAAATAGGATAAAATCAAACTAAATAAAGAACTAGATTACGCAACTGCAATGCTAAGAATTAACATGATGATCAAAAGGAGAAGATGCACGATCTGCACGGTGGAGAGAAGAAGCTCGAAACGGAGAGGAGGCGGCAACCCAGACCTGCCTCGATTCAATGCCAAGTGATTCGTTAAGACCTCTTAGGGTTTCCTACTATCACCAAAAATACCTAGTTGTTCGAGATTTTAAGGTTTTATGGAGGAAGAGGGGTCAAAAGAGAATAGAGGTGCAAGGCGAAGCTATATACATGCGAGGTTTCATCGAGGAATGGCGCTCGACACAGTGATCCTCGGATCAATGTAAGCTCTAGGTGAGAAAGACAATGGATCAAGGTGCAAAAGTCAAAGAGATGTCAAGACAAATGAGTGCAAGGGTCGCCTCCAAAAATCAGTGGAATCGAGGGAAGGACCAGTTCTGACATGCAGGCCTAGGGAGATGAAGAGTTGACCAAGGTAAACGATGACTCAACCCTCATTGGGCGACATCAGCCTACTACAGGTCAAAATAGGAAAATAAATGATAACTAATTATAAATAAAATAGTAAACGAATTAATTAAATAGAAAATATAAAAATTAATATGTTTATTATTTTATGTAGTATTTTTGTATGATTTTTATTTAATTTTATGAGTTTATTTATAAGAAGTTACTTTTTAGGGTTTTATTTACAATTACCTATGTAGTGTATATTTTATTTTTTTGTTATTTTTTATTTTATTATTTTATTTTCAAAATTTATATAATTGTAACTTATTTTATATACATAAATATATTTCTATTGCATTTTTCAAATGTATTTTGTACATTTAAATAAATATATGTATATAATATATTGGTATAAGTATATGTATTTCATATACGTGTTTTTGTATAATATTTTATTTTAGTGTTTTCTATATGTTTTTATTTTATTCTAAATATGTACATATATTATAAATAATATTTAAAAAGTTATAAAAATATAAACTTATATAAATTGTAAAGAATAAATAAAATGAATATTTTATTCATGTATACTATGCAACAGGGGTCTAAAACCTAACTTTTGCATATCAACTCCAAACTGAATGAAACCACCTTCATTAAATGGCTTATTAAAAGTTACATAAATTAAAGGTAGTTTTGATACATTTTGAGTTCATTTGAAGATATGGGCCGGGGAAGTATGGGTTTTGGATTTTTAATCTGAGTATATAAACTATATTGTATAATATTTATGTATGAAGCCAATTTTTTATTTTTATTTGTATTTTTATCTATAACTTTCTTGTACAAAGTTTCTTTATTTGAGGTATAAATAATAGAGAACAAAATAGGTACCAAAAATGAATTATTAATGAAATAAGAGAATGAGATTTTTATTATCTATTTGGCCCTTATCTCCCCTTATTTTATTCCTTTTCGACTCAACCATCAAGATGCCTAGGTCTTAGGGTTTAGACTCATAAATTATCTTTTGTATTTTATTGTTTTTATTTTATTTTCTTTATTCTATTATTTTTCAATAAAAGAATTATTTTATATGCAATTATTGGAGTGAATAATGAGTTTTAATTTGTAGCAAATAATGTTATTTATATGCATTTACTAGGGTTTTAAGGCCAAAATGATAGAATAAAGGTGGTGAAATGGAGATTCATTAGTAAAGATAGGTGAATATGATACTCTCCTATGAGAAAAATCATTTCATGGTTATGGAGGTGTTGGGCCACATCATCTCCAGTAAGGGAATGGAGGTTGACCATGCCAAGGTGGATGGGATCAAGAAACTTGATCCATCAACAAATGTGAAGGTAGTCAGGTCATTTGTTGGGAATGTTGGAATTTATGGATAATTTATTCAATATTTTTCCTAGATTACCTGACCTCTGATTGAGCTCTTAGGAAAGGACATCGAGTTTGTTGTTGATTGCAAATGTCTTGTGTCCTTTAAGCTATTAAAAACTAAGATTTGTGACTCGCCGATTTTATAAGCTCCTAACTAGTCTCTTTCCTGTGAGATCATGACTAATGTGTTTATAGGAGTTGTATTAGGTCAACACTGAGAAGTGATATCATTTGAAATTTACTACACGAGCAAATTTTTAGATCAAGCACAAAAATTACACAGTTACTGAAAAAGAAATGCTTGTGGTAGTTTGGACCCTTGAGAATTTTCGGTAACGTATTTTGGGATCCAAGGTGATAATATTTACGGATCACATAGCCATGTAGTATTTAATGGAAAATAAGGATGTGAAGTTACATCTTCTCAGGTGGATTATATTACTCTAGGAATTTGATTTGAAGATTAAGGATAAATCCAGAGTTAAGAATGTTTTGGTTGATTATCTATCTTGTTTGTAGTTAAAGGATTCCCCTAACATAGACGCAATTAGAAAAAACTTTCCAGATGACTCGATTTGTGTTATTGATGAATCTATGATTCGTCACTCTAACAGGAATTAATTAATCTCAGATCCCCAAAATTCATTGGCATTTCATC
Organism: Ottelia alismoides; assembly: GCA_037367405.1. Classification (NCBI taxonomy): domain Eukaryota; kingdom Viridiplantae; phylum Streptophyta; class Magnoliopsida; order Alismatales; family Hydrocharitaceae; genus Ottelia; species Ottelia alismoides. The sequence continues at coordinate 265,280 of JAZKJV010002362.1, read as the reverse complement.
ACGGATATTGCATTATTAACATTCATCCATGTGTAAATAAGAATCACATTTTATCATGCATTAAATTAGAAGCCAAAAGTCCCAACTCAATTGACCCCTAAAATAAGCTAACTTCTCCCATTTTTTAAATGATTCATGCTAATCCAAATCACCTGAAAACTATATCCATTGTACACATATTACTAACAAGAATAAAAGAAAAATAAAAAATTCTATAATAGAAATAATTGACAAATAAACCATGGCCCTAATTTCATATTTGTCGAACTAAAAAATCGATATCTCTCTTATATAGTGTTTGATTTGATCCTACTCACTTTTGAACTAATCTACATTCAATTATCTTCAAAACAAGACCAAGTTCAGGTGAATCAGAGCTCATACGTGAAAGTTGGGTTTTAGGCCTCTTTTGTACAATGTGTATTTTACCCAATTTTGACCTATTACTTTATGTATGTAATTAAATCTTTTTCTTTTATTTATTTTGATTTATTTTCTTTGATAATAGTTTTATTAAAATACGTAAAAATCCAAACCTAAGTTGAGCATGAAGTCAAAGAAGCTAACCGAGTCTTAGTCTACATTGAGAGTCTGTACAATATGTACTCTTTATTTTATTCCTTTATTTACTTTATTATTAAAAATCCAAAAAAATATATTAGTGCGTAAATATTATCTTTTATTTTATCTTATTTTTTCTCATTTTTATCCTATTTAAAAATGATAAAAATTACATACATCGATATGCATGAGATCTTGTATACCTTGGCAACTAACACCATTCCCAGAGATGGGTGCATTGGACATTTCTACTTTGAACATAATATTCACAAGTATGTAAGATTTGAAATTCCAGACATTCTAAAGCTTCATCTCTTACTATTCTATGATCTCATCAATAGACGTATGTCTAAGGCTTGATGCCAGATCATTGAGAAATGATCTTCATCATCCTATTGATTTTTAAGGTTTACTTTTCAGTATTAAATAAGTTAATGAACCATTCATTAAATTCTAATTTAGTAGAGACCTTTAGATGTCAGATTATTATATGAAATATATCCATCATAGCTCTCTGTGATAGATCTATTCCACATCTAAAATATATCCATCACAACTCTTTATGATAGGTCTATTTCACAATTCATTTTTATTTTCAACATCTAGAAATAACAATGAGTGAATTTTAATATCTAGGTCATAGAGACATTCTCTAATCAAGGATATGGTGAGATCATTAAGAGCATCACAGAAGCATGAGGACCGCAGCATGAGGACCGTATTCTCTGATGAAGTATATGGTGACGTCTAGTCTCTAAATGAAGAGACCTCTTATCTCAAATCCGATCCAACGGAGGAGACGCTTGCGAGCGCGTTGATGAAATGCATGATCCTCACAATCTATGTTGATGATTCAAGTGACGAATCTCCTGATCTCATCACACGCGATCCGATTTATTCTTCACGAGCAATGCACACCAAAAGATACAGAGATCCACGAGCAAATAATCCAGCAACATAACGGAGACATTGTGGTGATGGAGACTCTCTTTAGGGCATCATAGTGGATGGCCACAAGAGAGAGAGAGAGAGAGGAAGTTGGCATGTAGAGAGAATGAGAGAGAGAACATATGTTGTAAACTTAAGAAGAGCAAGAGGTGCCTCTTCTTATATAGGGTTTCTGGAGTCCATGGATCACAATTCATGGACTACACAAAATCAATGGAAGAGATTGATTTGCGCTTCTTTCAATGGCCAAGATTTTGTTGGAAAAAATAACAACAAATAATTTAATTTAGACTAAATATATATCTATAAATCAATATAATTTAATATTAAAATTAAATCAATCAAACTTGGATACAATGGAAAGGAGATAGCCTCGTTCCATATAGGTGGAGTGGACGGCTACCTTTTCCTTATAGGAATTGGTGGCCATCCCCCTATCCTACTAGGAAAATAGCAATCTTGATGTAATCTCCAAGATTACAGTACTCTATGTATCTCCAATATTTACAAAAACAATTGTTGTAAATTATTCTATAAAGATAATTCATAATTATTTTGTGAATATTTCAATCTTGCCTTTAGAAAATTATGAATCACATTCATAACCCAAAATAAAATGTAAATTACATTTCCAATTAATTGTTCGATGTAAATCCAATTCACATCATCATTTAATTAGCAAATGTAACTTACAGATAACTCTCTCTTATATGTAAATCATATTTATAATATATATGATTAATATGGATAGTGTTATCCACATTTATCATATCCATGATAATTAAATCATATTTAATCATCTTGGATCTCTATTCTCATGTGCCTAAATAATATGAATCACATTCACATATTTTACATCTTTGATAATTAAATCACATTTAATTATCTAAGATAACTTCTCTCATAATATGAATCAAATTCATATTATTCTTGATAATTAAATCACATTTAATTATCCATTTTATTAATGCTCGGATACATATATGAACAATAAAATTATCCTGAACTCTTTATAAGGTATTGCACTTTCTCTGTGGATACTTGGAGATAAGGATAGGGCGATTGTATTATTCCACGTATAATGACTTGAATATTGACATCAAATCTCAAATCCAGATGTTGCAGACCTGTCATAGATGCTAGACTAAATCAAGACCAGAAATCTAATCTTCTTATTGCATCTGAATCACATTCAAATCAATGTCCAACATTTGGATCAAGATCACATCACTTCTCTATTGAGAGGAGTCACTAAAATCCATACATGTTTCATCACTCCCTAGGAATGGAAGCGTCATGGTTATACAATCGTTTATGATCACATCACCCACAGATATTCCTAATATTTGTACATCCTGCATACTGAAAGACCCAAAATAAACCAGAAGTATAAGATCGATTTTACACTGTCTACTTTAGGTATTTATCATTAAGTTTCTCATTCGATCATTAGGATTCAGTAATAATCATATACTTTCCAAAATCATAAATCATACCTAAGTGTTGATCACATACTTTCTAAAAGCATATATAAAACCCAACAAATTCAGTCAAGCTTCCAAAGAGAGATGACCTCGCACGAAATTTGATTCTTCCTAATATCTCATGAGTGAGCTCATGTCTTCCAGTTTAGTAAATCAACATGTATGATCCCTTTGAGAGGTCGTATTACTCATATGCCCTTGCATGCACACCATCGCACTGGTGTATAGACCTAAGATAGGTCATCAACCTATTGGTCTTCCAAATGTACATACTCAGACATATAGTACCACATCTGTCTCCGGTCAGAGGATGCGTGCCTATATCGTGACAACAAACAACATAGAACTTTGGTTATCTCGATCTCATTGTGTCAACTCTTTAACCTAACTAATCTAACACCTCCGAATCTCTATTCCTATGCAGAGGACCTGAATCAATAGGTCGGTTATATATCAGCCTTTAGAGAAAGGATTGTCATCTCCTTCTCATGTTGGAGATCCTCTCTTAATAATCATTTGACGTTGCTTATTGAGTCCTCAATCTAACTCTTTAGATATTCATCCATGCACCGACCTCTATGATTTAATATTGAGTCAATGGTTGTATGATCATTAAGATGGCCATGGTACATAATCCTAATTGTACTAAGGTACCTATTATGCAAATTAATTATTCTTCATTTCAGACTAGGGAATGATATTTGCAATAACATTTATTGCATAATGGCTCGTCGTGGACTTGCATGTCCAACAATCTCCCACTAGCCCAATGAGCCATGAATGGGCTTATCCTTAAACCCACACTCATATGACAGTCATGGGCTATTTAGAAAATAACTAGGTAAGCTGATCAGTCACTTTTTTCCTAAGAGACTATGCCAACTCCTTTTACGACACTTGCATATTCCATAATATATAAAGCCTTAAGTTCTTGAAGATAAGACTTAGAGATCACTAGCTCTAAATATTTTTATCTTTGAATATATTTCTATTACTGCAATCAAGTGTTTTATCTCCATAGTAGGATTAGTAACAGTTTACTACTACCACTCTTGGTAAACATCTAGCTTTTGTACATATCTAGCATACATTGACCTTCCCAAAGCTGCTACATTAGGGCATATAGCTATTCACATCCTCAACTCATTGAGGTGTTATCCTTTTATATAGGTAAGTACCATATCTTAAGGGAAAGAAGTCTTTCTTGGAATTTTCCAAAAAATGGAACATGTCCAAGGTTTACCACCAATGTGACGGTTCCAATGCTCTCTTCACTTTGTATCTGAACAACTTTAGAACTAAGATCAAAGAGGTATCCTTGAGATCATATATCAAGGTATCGAATAGCCAATCTATAAAACACTTATTAGTACCCACATATCATTCCAAATGAATAGGATATTATCTGCATTTAGCATGATGAACACAATGGCACTCCCACTAAACTTCATATGGTTCACTAAGATTCTATCTGAAATCATAACATTTATAATTTCATAAAATTAATCTTATGTTACAATTACAATAAGCTTATTCGAGTCCATAGATAAATTTCTTTAGCTTGCACACCCTGCTTTCCTCAATCATGAAGCCTAGGGCTACTTCATGTGAATATCCTCAGAGATGCATTCATAGAGGAATGCAATATTGACTTCCATCTTGTAAATGTCAAAGTCAAGTTGTATAGCTATAGTTAGCAATAATCCGATAAGTGTAAGCATGGTCACTGACGAGCAAGTCTCATCGCAAGTGACGTCTTCTCTTCGATATGTATCTCATGGATAGGAATCGTGCTTTGAAGGTCTCTATCTTCTCATCAGGTTCCCTCTTTCTCTTGAAGATCCACTTACACCTTACAGGTCTTACCCTCATTGGTGGATCCTCGAGGGTTCATAAACAACACTTGTATATGAAGTCTACTTTATACTTTATTGCTAAAATCCATCTTTCCATGACATGATCTTTAGAAGACTCATCACATGAGGTAAGATCATTATCAAATTTCTATGATTCATGGAATACATCATCAAACTCATTTGAAGAGGTATGAGTGTTTCATCTTTAATTGTCGTTTTAGTTTCCAATGTCAGGAGACTCATTATCTTCTCAAGATTCAATGAGTTCATTTACTTCATTTTCATCTTGATTCTCAAGAGAGTCGTCCTCTAAGAATCATATCCTTAGAGATGTAATCTTACGAATCTCAAGGTCATATAGTAGGTATCCAATGTCATCCTTTATTTTTCTAATGAAGCAACACTCTTTGGTGCCTGATTCCAGCTTACTTGCATGGAACCTTATTAAGGATATATATTGTAGTCTCTACTACGTATATACATTGGAAACTAAGAGGTAATTATGCTAAGATTAATCATTGATCAAATCATGTCACACATGATTCAATTGTACCTCCCTATAACTCTATTGAGTTTAGGTGTATTTTAATTATGAGATGGGTATGATATTCCTTTCTCTATAAGGTATTCCATGAATTCATCTAATAGGTATTGGCTACCTAGGTTAGATCGATTCATTTCATCTTCCTTCAAACTTTGGTTCTAAACCAAAATTGTGAGATCCTTGAACAATTCAAAGCTTTCTAAGGTGAAGGGAAGAAATCTCATATCACAAATAATTATCAATAGATATCACATAACCATAATGCTTATTCTGGTATAAATGATCCACATACGTCAATATGTATGAGATATTGAATACCTTGGGATCTAACACCATTCCCATAGAAGGGTGCATTGGACAATTTCTACTTTTGAATACAATATTCACAAGTATGTAAGATTTGAAATTTTAGACATTCTAAAGCTTCATATCTTACTAGTCTATTGATATCATCATCAAACATATGTCCAAGGCTTGATGCTAGATCATTGTTAAAACATCCTCCTGTTGATCTTTTAAGGTTTAACTTTTAGTATTAGAAATGTTAATGGACCATTCATTAATTTTCTAATTTAGTAGAGTCCTCTAGATGTCATATTACTATCTGAAATATATCCATCATAACTCATTATGATAGGCCTATTCCAGAAGTTCATGTTCATTTCCAACATTTAGAAATAAATAATGAATGTATTTCAATATGTAGGTCATAGAGACATTCTCTAAGACTAAGGGCTCTCCCACTGAAAAAATGAAGTCTATCTATCGAATAGATATTGTTGAAAAAATTGCATCAACATCCATGTGGATGACTATTAAACCATAAATCAAATTTTCTAGTCCTCTAAAACATATGCAACCAATCTCAAGTGTCATTAGAAAAATGAGATACAATTATTAGACTTTTAATACTATCCAATAAGAAAGTCAATTTCATTGATTATACGTAAATGTAGATTATTTCGATGCACTATCTGAGTCCTTCTCCAAGGATCATAGATAGACTAGATAGTCACACTATCAATACATCGGCTTATTACAGTATTCGCATTCATCCAACTCTTTGGATGTCATATGGAAGTCACATATGTATAGTTAACTCTTTGACTTTCCTTCTTGCCTGGGTTAGATTCATGCTTGCACTACGCTCTCTTCATCTATAAACAACCATTTCTTAAGATAAAGGATCTCTTATGTTGATCTCAAAAAGAATTCAATGTAAGAGTATTTCAACATCTATTCATACAATGTGTATGAAGATTCATGAATGACTTGAGTATAGACAGTATAATGATGACACTCATCATATATACATACATCTTAACTCTTAAAATCATTGGTTCCCATAGGTATTCAAACATTTTGAATACATCATCTCTTATAGAATAACCATTCTGCATGATGCAGTGAACCATGTCATTCATGATTAAATGCTGAGAGTCATTCATGATTAAATGCTGAGAGCACATATGTATGCTAGAACATCTTCTTAGATTTTATAAGGATTAATTGACAATTATGATCATCATAAACATGTCACTTCCAAAGTACATTCAATGACATCAAGACTATAGAGACACATAAACCCTAGGGTTGTATTCCTATTGTCTATTTTATTGTCATTCCTCATTATTATAAGGAAACTTGCACATTGCAATCACATACATTATGTGTCGAACTTCAAGTACAATATCTTGGTCATAGATCCAATCCATTATATTACACCGATTATTATTGAGTATTGTATTGAGTGAGTTTAATGAAGGATTATCTGAAATAACAAATTTGCATAAATATATATAAATATATGCTTTACTTTGATTCACAAATTTATATATCAAAGTTGTCTTACCTTGTCAACACTAAAAGTTCATTCCCTTAATCACTTTCAATGTAAGAGATACACTTAACATTATATCTCAGCAAGATCTGGGATCTCCTTCCTTATCTTTGTTACATCCCAATAATATGAGAACATGTAACTCGGATAAAAATAAGCAAGAACACATTCCGCCTTGCAAGTCCAACTTGCATTCCCAATTCAGTCTTTAGCACCTAGGCCCACCACCCCTAAGGTGATGCTGACCCGTCGTTAATTGAGCCAACGGTTAACAGAATAAGTACAACTTATGAGCAATCCAATATCACCCCAATAAAATGAGGACATGATATTGGGGTCACTACGCATACAGACTTACTCTTTCGAGAATCAAAGAGCCCGATCCAGATACGCTTGTATGTAGGATCTGTCACTTCAGACATGCGTCTCCATCATACAATCCTTGGCGACAGAAACCTTCATCACGACAGGAGACCATGGATGTCACTTATGTGATCATCCATATCATGTTCAAATTTTATTAATTATTATGAATCGTATTTCATATAATTAATTCTTTTAAGGGAAATAACAACCTTATTCATAATTGAGTGTCTTAATTTTAATAGGATTTGAATCAATCTAATTATATTAAATCAATGATCTAATTAATATCCAACAAACATTCTTTATTGTTACATGAATTATGGTATTATCTCGAATTTTAATAAAAAAATACATCATGATCCCTCCTACATAATCCCATCACTACTCGTTGTCATGGACAGTACCTACGGGAGTGGAACAGACCACACACGATGCAACCTGCTACCTCAACGCTCTACGACTAGACACCATATCCACTTCGAGAAAGGATAATGCCAAATTGATCACTTTGTACTTGAGATGATAATCAGTTTTTCAAACAAAGTTATACCATATAATAATAATCAAAACATTTTTTATTAACATTATAAGGAAATTTACTAAACAAATTGCCAATCCTATTCAAGCAACTATGTTTTTTGGAAACTTGATTAAGTAACCAAATTGTGATCTATATCATATCTAATCAGTTATTGGTTAAGAAAATGTCATTTAAGGAAATAATTAAATATTTCACAAATATTTATCCATAATTATTATAGGAAATTAAACCAATTAATTTCACTAATTGATTAAATAATAATCACAAGGTTCTTGATTAGGAAAGTAATTACTAGCAATGACCCTCACTTACTAAAATTACCATATCTCGATCAGTTTAAATCCAAATCATGCAAAATAACTTTCCAACTAATTTGATTTACAACATAATACAAGTAATTTGTATGCATTTCTAGGCATTTTAAAACATTAATTAACTTCTTAATTATGTCAAGATTCGCAGTCCTTAAAACAGTGGATACATGTTCACTACAATGATCATAACTTGAGCAAACAGATTCGAAATCACGCAAACTCAAATCCCACGGTTTCCTTATTTAATGAAGAACATAATACCACTATAATTCTGTATTAAAACTTTTTAAACAGGGCCGAAAATATTCACTAAACATAGATGCGAAAATGAAATGCGATAAAACTTTCGCAAACCCTAATGAACCCAAGTTGTCCTAGGACTATGGATCGTACCAAAACCTCCAAACTATGGCTCTGATACCACTTGAAGGATATGATGAGATCCTTAAGCACATCACGGGAGCATGAGTATCACATTGTATGCGATCGGGAGCGACTAGTCGCACTAGTTGCTTGAGGCCGCGGAATTTAAAAAAATCATACGACAAACCACATGATCCAAGAACACTCCTCAGATCGTTTCGTATAAACCACAAAAAAGTATTAGGATATGTCAAATTGTGAATCGCATTCACAACCCAAAATAAAATATAAATTACATTTTCAAAAATTTTCCAATGTGAATCCATTCACATCAACATTTAGTTAGAAAATCTAACTTACAAATAGCTCTCTCTTATATATTATAAATCTTATTTATAGTATATATGATTAATATGGATAGTGCTATCCACATTATTTATATCCATGATAATTACATCACATTTAATCATCTTGGATCTCTATTCTCATATGCCCAAATAATATGAATCACATTCACATTATTTTCATCTTTGATAATAAATCACATTTAATTATCTAAGATAACTCTCCTCATAATTTAAAACAAATTCTTATTATTCATGGTAATTAAATTACATTTAATTATCCATTTTCTTAATACTCGGATACATGTATCCTTAACTCTTTCTAAGATAATGTGCTTTCTCCGCGGATACTTGGCGATAAGGACACGACAATTGTATTATTCCACGTATAGTGACTTGGATACTGAGATCAAATCTCAAATCTAGATCTTGTGGACCTCTCATAGATGCTTGATTAAGTCAAGACCGCAAATATAATTTTCTTATTGTATCAAAATCAAATTCATATCAATGTCCAACATTTGGACCAAGATGACATCACTTCTCTACTGAGAGGAGTCACTAAAATCCATGTCCATTTTATCACTCCCTAGGAATGGAAGCATCATGGTTATACAATCGTTTGTGATAACATCATCCTAAGGTATTTGTAATATTTGTACATCATGCATACTCGAAGACCCAGAATAAACCAAAAGTGTAAGATCAATTTTACACTGTCTACTTTAGGGATTTATCATTAAGTTTCTCATTCGATCATTGGGAGTCAGTATCAATCATATACTTTTCAGAAACATATATCATACCTATGTGTTGATCATATACTTTCCAAGGCATATATCAAACCCTACAAATTCAGTCAATTTTCAAAGCGAGACAACCGCACACAGAATTTGATTCTTCCCAATATCTCTTGAGTGGGCTCATGTCTTCCAGTTCAATAAATGAACCTATAAGATCCCTTTGAGAGATTGTATTACTCATATGCCCTTGCATGCACACCAGTGCGTCGGTGTATAGACCTAAATTTGGTCATCAACCTGTTGGTCTGCCAAATGTACATACTTTGACATATAGTAACACATCTATCGCCGGTCAGAGGATGTGTGCCTATATCATGACAGCATATGACATAAGACAATGGTTATCTCGATCTCGTTACGTCAACTCTTTGACTTAACTTATCTAGCACCTTCGAAACTCTATTCCTATGAAGAGGACCTGCATCAAGAGGTCGGTTAGATATCAACCTTTAGATAAAGGATTGCCATATTCTTCTCAGGCTGGAGATCCTCTCTTAATAATCATTTGACAGTGCTTGATGAGTCCTCAATCTAACTCTTTAGTTTTTCGTCCAAGCACCACCCTGATGAATTTACTATTCGTCATCTTTATTCATTTATTTTAGCTTAATATCCCTTATAAAATACCGATATATAACACTAACTTCATATTCTTACTAACTTGCCTCTGTAAATATTGTACACTTCTTACTAATTTTAATCTAAAATAAATAAATAAATAATGAAAGGAAAAATAAAGAAAATAAAATAAAAAAGAGAGGAAGACTGTATACCGGCTGACCCGAACCCCGAGAGAATTGACCTGATCGACCAGGAATAAAGTAGGGGGAGATAAGGGTTCTTAAGCATAAAATAAAAAAAAGTGTGTGTTGTTGTAAATATTTTTCACTTATTTTGTGTATATCTGTATAAAACTAACACTAATTTATTTGTGCATTAATTGACCCCAAATCAAATAACTTTCAAAACCAAAGTTGTAAATAAAAATGTGTCCTAATCAATAAAAATAATTGCACAATTAAATCATGTACAGAATTAAAGTAGCCACACATGGAAAAAGCCACTATGCACTAATTGAAAGATCAATTTCGGCTCCATATGAACTCAAATTAAATCAATCTCACTTCCATTGGATTCTAAATTAAATTATCTTTGAAATGGATGTGATTTCATAATTTTTATGGTTACGGTTGAAAAGTCGGTTTTCTGGGGTGGTTTGTGCAATTTTCCCATGTATTTTGTGCATATTGTATTTGTATATATTTGTAAATATTTTTACTAATTATTTTAAATAAAATAAAAATTAAAAAAATAAAACAAAAAAATATCTACCTCATTTGCCCTTGTATATAATGTCATATATGTTTGTAGTACATGAATATAGTTGTTATTTTTAATTAACCACCATAGAAAATAAAAAAATAACATTTTGAATTCAAATAAATAAAGTGACGAAAATTCAAAAAAAAATAGTCAAATAATTTTATCTCTCTTTTCTTTTATCTCACTTCTCATTTTATCTCTCTTATCTCTTCCACCAAAAAAAATCAAAAATCCATTTCAACTTTCATGTCTCTTATCTTTTTATCCAAAAAATTCAAAAAAAATCAAATTTCATTCCATCTTTTCTATTTATATGGCTCCTTCTCCCTTATTCCAACTTTACCAATCTTTATAGAGAGGAGCCCGATCTCCAAGAGAAAATTTCGTCGAGAAAGTTGCCTAACCTCCAAGACGTCCGATGACAGCGAGTCGGCCTTGTCGAGGTGATCACGATTCATTTCCGCTCCTAAGGTGAGATCCTCATTTTTCTTATTTTCATCTAGTTTAATCGTAGTTTATTTCGCGCATTTTTATCTCGTTGTCATTTTTATTTCTCTAGATCTTAAAAAATCCATCACGGTTTATTCCGCCACCGACTCAATTTTTCATCTCACTTTCTCGATCTCTTTGCCTTCAATTTCTACCTCTCACGATCTATTAACTCCGACCACGCACGGTGGTCGGAGAGTCGGATTCGATCCTTCCACTTTCGTCAGATCCCCGTTTATTTTTCGAGTTGTAAATAAATAATAAATAAATATAAAAAAATTATTTATCTCTAACACTTGTTTAGCAGGATCACATAAAAAAACAACAAAAAAATAAAAATAGAAAAAATATAAAAAATCTACGTTCTGTTTTTAATCTTTATATTTCGGATTTACAAAAAAATAATAATAAAAAATTTATTGATATTTACATATCTGATTGAAAAAAAATAAAAAAACAAAAAAAGTTGACGGATGCCCCAGGCACCGCCACCCCTCTCCTCAGCCAAGCGCCGCTGCGCACTCTCCACCAGATCGCCTGAAGCCGCTCCCCTCCTCCGCCGTGTGGGGTGGCGCCGCACCAACTTCCAGCCGCCGCATTCCAGGCCGCTTCCCTCTGCCGCGCAGCCACCTGCGGCAATCTCATCGCTGTCGGACCACCTCCAGACCGCAAGACCCGCTCCTCCATCAACGACTCAACCGCCGCTTGAAGTCCTCCTCGCGCGGGCCATCAGCCGCGGCCACCTCCGCATCCCGCTCCTACGCCGCCATCGCTGCCCCGCGAGGGCGGCACATCTCCCGCCGAGTCCGCGCTCCTCCATGAACCACGTGAGCACCTGCTGCGAAATCACGTGGCGGCGGTGCCCGCCATCCCTCTCCGCGCGCGCCTCCTCGCGCCAGGCCGCCGAGCGGCTCCTTGCGTCGCTAACCGCGCAACCGTCCGCCCAGGCACCACCGCCCCTCCTCCTGCCCGCGTCCTCCATCATTGCCGCCTTCCACTGCCGTTCAGCCGATAGCCTCAACGCACGTCACCATCCAGATCTGCCGCACCACCCGTCAGACCACGCCGCGTGCGGCCGCCGCCCGACCCACCGCCCGTCGAAGAAGAAGAGAAGGGGCGGTGGCGGCACCAAGCCCCTCCCCCCTTTGAGAATAATAAACGAAGAGAACCCCTTCTAGGGTTTTGATTTTGATTATTTTATTGGAAAAACTTCACATCCATCCGAAGTTTCTGAAATTATAACTGTGTCCCTGCTAGAACAAATCATTGGATAATTTTCAAAGTCTCTCCTGCATCTATTTATTATTATATTCTGATACTTAAACTTGAAGTATTTGCATTTTAGTCCCTGATCTGCAGAACATTAATTTGCTTGCTCTCTTTGAATGAAATAAATGTTATTTGTGATCTAACAATCTTGCAAAAATTATGCTATGTTCCTGATGTGATGATCTTCTTATCATAAATTCTTCATTGCTTTTTGTCTTCATTTATTGTTATTGAAAAATCAAAAGCATGTCATTTTTCCTTGTTTGAAATTCCAAAATTCATAAAAATTCAAATATTGTTCCAAAAAATTCCCAAAAAAATAGAGTACTGTATTTCATAGTCTTTTAATTTCTAACCAGTTTTCACGCATTAATTGTTTATAAAATTCAAAAAAATTGAAAACATAAAAAATCTTTTCAAAATCACAGAAAACTCTACAAAAATCCAAAAATAGTGATTTCAGTTCCGGTTTGTAGATAATTGTTTGTAGTTTGTCTTAAAATAATTATCAGGAGTTTAAGACATTTAGAGTATTTTTAAGTTGCAAATTACTCCAGACTGTGCACATTTTCGTATTTTCTCACTGTTTGATTTTTAAAAAAATACAAGAACATCTGAAAATTCTACAAAAATTTTCAAAAATATTTCAAAATTTTTAAAACCCAAAAATATTTTTTCTGGATTTTTCTAAGTATTTTTGACAAATTGAAATATTACAAAAAGAGTTGGTGTGCGTACTTTTGATCTTGTGAATATTGCTTCGTGTTATTTTTTAAAAAATTGCAAAATAAAAATCACTAAAAAAATGAAAATTAGAAAATTAAAAAAATAATGAAAAAATAATGAAAAAAATAAAAAATCACAAAAACCAAGGATAGTTGTCCTTTGAGATTCTTATTTTCTCTTAATTGATTTTTGATTAATTGAATAACCCTCGGGAATTTTAGCCTCCCTGAGTTCGACCCTGTCCGTTATCCAGGTTAATAATTAGCAAAAAAAATTTTTGTTGTCACAGGATTTTGGGGAATAACAACGACACATTTAATTACCATTTAATTTCCATCCCACAGATTTCGTGCCAACACACCCTCTATGATTCAATATTGAATCAATAGTTATATGATCATTAAGATGGCCATGGTAAATAACCCTAATTGTAGTAAGGGACCTATTATGAAAATTAATTACTCTTTGTTTCAGATTAGAGAATGATATTCGCAATTCATTTATTGCATAATGGCTCGGCGTGGGCTCACATGTACAACATCTAAGACTAAGGGCTCTCCCACTGAAAATATGAAGTCTATATATCCAATAGAGATTATTGCAACAATTACATCAATATCCATGTGGATGTCTTTTAAACCTTATGATCAAATTTTTAATTATCTAAAACATATGCATTCGATTGCAACTGTCAATAGGAGAATGAGATACAATTTTAGACTTTGATCTTATCTAATAAGCAAGTCCATTTCAATGATTATATGTGTGTATATATATTATGATGCACTATTTGAGTCCTTCTCTAAGGATCCTAGTTAGTCTAAATAGTCACACTATCAGTATATCAGCTTATTGCAGTATTGGCCTTTATCCAATTGTTTGGATGTTATATTGAAGTCATAGAAGTATAGTCAACTCTTTGACATTCCTTCTCACATGGGTCAGACCCATGCTTCCATTGTGCTCCCATCATCTATAAACAACCATGGATTAAAATAAATGATCTCTTTTGAATATAAGAATATTTGAACATTTATACATGCTTCATTCAATTCATACAATATGAATATTATGAAGCTTTAGGGATGAATTGAGTATAGATAGTAGAATGATGACACTCATCGTATGGATATCTAACTAAACTCTTAAAGTATTTTGGTTCAGGTAGGTACTCAAACATTTTGAATATATCATCTCTTATATATCCACCGTTCTGCATGATGTAGTGAACCATGTCATTTATGATTACACGTCGAGAGCATATATGTATGCCAAAACATCTTCTTAGATTTTATAAGGATGATTACATTCGATGATAAATCAAGACTATAGAGATACACAAACCCTAGGTTGTTTTCCTATGTCAATTTAATTATAATTCCTCATTATTATGAGGACACTTACACATTGCAACCACATACATTATGTGTCCAACTGCAGGTACAATATCTTGATCATGGATCCAATCCATAATATTTTATTGGTTGTTATTGAGTATAGTATTGAGTGGGTTTAATGAGGATTATCTAAAATAAGAAATTTGCATAGTATATATTTTACTTTGATTTAGAAATTTTATATTGAAGTTGTCTTGCCTTGTCAACACTGAAATTCCATTCCCTTATTCACTTTCAATGTAAGATATATACTTGCCATTATATCTCAACCAAGATCTGGGATCTCCTTTCTTACCTTTGTCGCATCCCAGTAATATGATAAACTACAACTTAGATAAAAAGAATCAGGAACTCATTCCTCTTTGCAATTCCAACTTGCACCCCCAATTCGGTCTTTAACACCTGAGCCTAACACCCCTAAGGTGATGTTGACCCGTTGTTAATTGAACCAACTATCAACAGGAATAGCACTCTCCATGCACAATCCAATATCGCCCGAATAATATTAGGAATCGATATTGGGGTCACTACGCGTACGGCGTTACTTTTTCAAGAAGCAAATAGCACAATCTAGATGTGCTTGTATGCAAGAGCTATCACTTCGGGCAGTCATCTCCTACATACAATCCTTAGCGACGGAACCCTTCGCCTGGACGGGAGACCATGGATGTCACTTTTGTGATCCTCTGTATCATGTTCAAATTTTAATTAATCATTATCAATTGTATTCATTACAATTAATTCTTCCAAGGAAAATTACATATCTATTCATAATAAAAAGTGTTTTTATTTTAATTGGATTCCAATTAATCTAATCATATTAAATTAATGATCCAATTAATATCCAACAGACATTCTTTAATGTTACTTGAAATATGATATTATCTCAAATATGTTTTATTCAAATTCTAATAATTAGAAAAATACATCGTGATCACTTCAAGCATTATCCTTTCCTTAACCGTTGTCATGTCTAGTACCAATGGGAGTGGGACAGACTGCTCACTGAGCAACCTTCTACCTCAACATTCCCTGACGAGACACCACATCTGCCTCAAGTCAGGATAATACAATTTGATCATTTTGTATTTGAGATGATAATCGTTCTTTCAATCAAATTTATACCATATAACATTTATAAAAACTATTTTGATTAATATTATAAAGAAATTTTCTAAACAAATTCCTATTCAAGCAACTTTGTTTATTGGAATTGTTGTAACCAATTTGTGATCAAGATCAATTATCGTATAATATTTGGTTATGGCAATGTCATTTAGGAAATAATCATCATAAAATATTTCACAAATATTCATCCATAATTATTTCAGAAATTAACCATTAATTTCACTAATGACTAAATGACAATCACAAGGCTCTTGATTAGGAAAGTAATTTTCAACGGTGTCCCTCACTTGGTAAAATTAACATATCTTAATCAATTTAAATCCAAATCAAGCAAAATATGTTTATAAAGTTTTTAAATTTTATTTACAACAGAGCAAAAATAATTTTCATGCATTTAAAGTTATTTAGAACAATAATTAACTCTTTAATGAAGTCAAAATTTGACATCCCCGAAACATTGGATACATGTTCATTAAAAAGATCATAACTTGAGCAAACGGATACCAAATCACACAAACTCAAGTCTCATGGTTTCCTTATTTAATGAGGAACATAATATTAATAATTTATTTTTAAATAAATTTAAATAGGGATACAAAATTACACAAAATAAGGCTGCATGAACAAAATGCTATGAAAATTCACAAGCCCTAAAGTGCCTATGTCGTCTTAGGTTTATAGATCGTCTGCAAAACCTATGAACCTAGTTTTAATACCACTTGAAGGATATGAAAAGATCCTTAAGCACTCATGGAAGCGTGAGAATTACATCACATGCAATCGGGAGCGTCTAGTCAAACTAGTTGCTCGGGGCAGCAAAATTTATAAATTATAATCTAAAGAAGCCACATAATCCTAGAACACTTCTTGGATCATTTCATCTAAACCACAAACAGGTATTAGGTTTACCTCTTGAAGCGTTACTGTGATTGAGACTCTAAACGAAGAGACCTCATGTCTCAAGTCTGATCTGACAAAGAAGATGCTTGCGAGTGCGTTGATGAAACGTGTGCTCCTCGCAATCCATATGGATGATCCAAGCAGTGATACTCATCATCTCGTCACATGAGATCCAATGTCTTCTTCACAAGAAAGGTGCACTAAAGAAGACGAAGATCTACGGCCAAATTATCCGACGGCATAACGATGATGAGGTGACGATGGCGACTCTCTCTAGAGCTTTAAGGTGGATGGCCACAATGAGTGAGAGAGAGAGAGAGAGAGACATGGCACATAAAGAATGAGAGAGAGAGAGAGAGAGCACATGTTGTATCTCTTATTGTAAGTTGAAGAGCAAGGGGTTCCTCTTCTTATATAGTATTTTGGGAGTCCATGGATCTCAATCCATGGATAACACAAATCAATGGATGAGATTGATTTGTGTTTCTTTCAACGGCCATGATCTTGTTGTAAAAATATAACAACAATTAATTAAATTAAATATATATTGAATGATCAAAAAAATAATTTCAAGTTAATTCAATTATCTTAGAAGATAATTGGAAGGAGGTAATCATCCACGAACTTTGTTGGTGGATGTCAATCTTCTTCCAATGAGATTACATTATCTCATTTCCAACATTATCTCACAATGATTCACAATTATCTTGTGGACACTGCAGCCATGACATTGTACATTTGTGAATCACATTCACAATTCAAAATAAATGTAAATTATTTTTCAACTAATTATCTAATGTGAATCCGATTCACATAAATAATTAATCAACAAATATAAATCACAATAGGATCTCTATAATATATATTATAAATCACATTTATAATATATATCTTATGAATATGGATAGTACTGTCCACAATCTTTGTAAACATGATAATTAAATGACATTGAATCATCTTGGATCTCCATTCCTAGTGCCCAAATAATATGAATAACATTCACATTATTCACATTTTTGATAATTAAGTCACATTGAATCATCTTGGATAACTCTCCTTATTGAATAAATTCATATTATTCATTACAATTAAATCACATTTAGTTATCATTTTTCTCAATGCTCAAATACATATGTCAACAGTGAAATTATCCTTGAACTTTTTCAAGGATAGTGCGCTTTCTCTGCAGACACTTGGGGATAAGAATAAGGCGATTGTACATTCCACGTATAGTGACTTTGATATTGAGATCAAATCTCAAATCCAGATCTTGCGGAGCTCACACAGATGTTTGATTAAATTATAACCATAAATCTAATCTTTCCATTGCATCTGAATCACATTCAGATATTGTCCAACATTTGGACCAAGATCAGATTACTTCTCTATTTAGAGGAGTCACTAAAATCCAAACCCGTTTCATCACTCCCCAGAAATGGAAGCGTCGTGGTTATGCAATCGTTTATTATCACATTATCCTTAGGTATTCCTAATACGTATACTTCTTGCATATTGGAAGACCTAGAATAAACCCAAAGTATTAGATCAATTTATATTATCTACTTTAGGGTTTTATCATTAAGTTTCTCATTTGATCATTGGGGGTCGGTATCGACCATATACTTTCCAAAAGCACATATCATACCTAGGTGTTAATCATATACTTTCCAGAAGCATATATCGTACCTACAAATACAGTCAAGCTTCATGATCGTGCAATTAATTTGATTCTTCCCAATATCTTGTGAGTGAGTTCATATCTTTCGGTTCAATAAATGAACCTGTATGATCCCTTTGAGAGCATATTATTCATATGCCCTTGCATGTACATCACTGCGCCAATGGATAGACCTTGATTAGGCCATCAACCTAGCCAAATGTACACACTCAGACATATAATATGACATATGTCTCTGGTCAGAGGATGTCTTCCTATATCGTGACAACATACGACATATGTCTTTGGTTATCTCGATATCGCTAAGTCAACTGTTTGACCTAACTTATCTAACATCTCTGAATCTTTATTCCTATGTAGAGGATCTGCATCAAGAGGTCTGTTAGATACCATCCTTTCGAGAAAGGATTGCCATCTCCTTCTTAGGCTGGAGATCCTCTCTTAATAAATAATTTAACGATGCTTGATGAGTCCTCAATCTGACTCTTTAGATATTCATCCAAGCACCAGCCTCTATGACTCAACAATTGAATCAATGGTTGTATTATCATTAAGATGGCCATGGTACATATAAGGGACCAATTATGCAATTAGTTATTCTTTATTTCAGATCAAAGAATGATATTTGCAATAACATGTATTGCATCATGGGCCCGCATGTCCAATAACCTTCACTGTAAATTTTCCTTTTTTATTTTCCAGCATTTATTTATTTTTTAAGACTGTTATCTGTCTTTTATTATTTATTTATTTATTTGTGTTAATTATCTTACATTTTCTCTCTTATTTTTATATGAGGTACCATATATACTTGGAGGGGTTTTCGACAAAAAGAATCATCTCAATAGTCCATCAAAAGCTGTATAAAAATTAAGATCGAGTCGAGTCATGAGAGAGTGTAGAGTCTAGGATTTATTATTTGCAATTTTATTATTTGTTATAAATTCCATATTTATATAGGTTTTCATTTGGAATCTCATGTGTGTAAACAAAACTTTAACTCTTTCTCTAGGGTGTGTCGGACATGTTTCACTCTCCGGTGAGGGTGACGTCTGACTTGAGTGATTCATAAGATAGACTTGCATTGTGGCTATTAGAGCTACTAGGATTATTTTGCTTTTGATCATAGAACCAAGCATCACACCGCACTTAATTGAGACACACTTTTAGATTGTTCAACCTAGTCCAAAAATTAACTCAATTTTTATAGGCTAATAGAACTTTCTGCTAGGTGTGGTTTTGTCAGCTTGCATCTCATATAGAATAATTTTCAATTCTAATGTTGCAACTCACATGAAGATTGAGAGGAATCACTATAAGTCTTATAACTGTGCATATATCATTGTTTCTTGTGTGCATTAGCTTTTCTTGATTTCTCTCTCTTGTTTTGTCACTTAAGTTCTAAAGGAAGTTGGGAATGGACAGTAGATGTATATTTCTAATCACATAATTCTTCAGTGATTGCCTAAATTAAAACTGATACTGCTAAACTAGGTCAACTTTAATTAAACCATAAAATCATGAATTGTTGTGGGAGAATAACCCCATCCTTGTATTCAGTTACGGTCCTCCTTAGCAAAGTGGGTGGTTAAAGAACAATGTGATTGGCATCGTCCTTAAGTAACACGGGTAGCCATTTTACGGATTGTACTTACGCCCATACTGGTTGAAAGTGGATGCAACTAGCCATACGAATTCATGCCAGTCCTTAGGAAAATTTTCGGAACCTAACACTTGCTTAAAGGGATTCAAGATTAATTTTATCACTGATTAAAATTGACAATATAATTGGTTGGACTCGCGACCTTTATTGTGCGAGTTGGTGAACCCAAGGTTTTTATTGTGTTTGTATTCTGCATAGATCAAGATCAATCATTAAATATTGCACACTTGTGCTTCACACTCCTGATTTGATTCATGAATTGTAATCCTCTTTTGAACAACTTGAAATCAAGAATGGAGGATTGTGGTGAATTTTGTTCGAACTCCACGAACCTTCCACTGACCACTAAAAACCGGTCATACTTAAGAGCTCAGATACACTCTTACTTCGGGCCACCTTAGGTTCATGGACACCCTTCCATGAATCATTGTCCTATGATTCTTTCTTCTTACTTGAAGGAGGATTGACCTAGACCTTATCTCTCTTCTCTCACCACATCGAAGAATAATATCACCTTAATGATTCTCATTCTAATTCTCTCCACTTTATTAATTGGAATCCTTTATATTCTAAAGGTGAAGAATAAGAAGAGAACCTAACGAAGATACCTTCAAAGAAAAGACATCATGAAGAAAAATAGAATCAAGAACCAATGCAAATGATATTAGCAAGATTGGTTGCATCTGAGCAGCAACAATTTTTATGAAAGAGACAAATTAACCAGCTAAATGTTGGGGGTGAACCACCAATTGAAGCAGCCTATAATCCCTGGCCAATACAGAGTAAGAAATTATCTACAGCCACCTGAGCCAGAAGTAGACTTGGAACTGAAGCCTCCTTCTTTAAATAGCTTCCTTAATTTTATGGAAATACTACTGAAGAACCATGTGCATTCTTATGATACTTGGAGCTAGTATGTTCAAATTGGAGACACTCGAAGGTCAGCCAAGAAAACATTCATCTCACTGCACTTACATTTGCCTTGAAAGGCAAAGCTAACTAATGGGTAAAGAATCTAGGAGTGATGGTTATCGCATACAATCAATTCAAGGACCTGTTCTTAAAGAAGTTCTACCTTTGAGTATGACTAATCTGATGAAGCCACACATCACTAGCTTCTCTCAGATGTCTCATGAACCATCATGTGATGCATGGGCTAGATTCAAAGATTTAATATACAAGTGTTTGTGTCATGCTTTGGATGACAATATCTTGGTCCAATGACTCTATTCTGGTCTCAGTTACGAGACACAAGGTTTTAGTGGGCACAACCTGTAGAGGAAACTATACATCACAAAGTGCAAATGTCATCTGGAAGGTATTCTAGCAGATAGCTGAGAGAAGCTGCTCACAAATCGACAACAGGGCATATATTGACTCCCCCATGCACTATAATCTAACGGAGGGAAGCAAACGTTGCTGATATAATAGAGGATATGATTCCAAACATGGGCCTCATCACTGATAAGCTAGCTGTAGTGGATCAGATTCACAAGAGTATGAATGACATCGACAATAGGGTCTCCTAGTTTCTAAAGCAGATGGAGGAGCTGGCTGAGAAGGTGTCCAAGATCGGGATACCTATCATGACTGCATCTACTGATCCTATTTACTGGGTACATCATGTCTAGGAGCAATTGGTGATCGGGCCACCTCAGCCTTAGTTCATAACTAGTCCTACACCCAATCATTCTAATAATCTCAACGACCACCAGCCGAGATCATTGAGGAAGTGCCACCTACAGTTTTTGAAGTAAATGGCATTTGGTATACTCAGGACCCTGCTCGATAGAGTAATATGGGGGACCTATTGTCCAACCAATGACCCTAACCATCTATAATGACAATTCTCACCTGCCCCATCCCAATAGTAGAGGTCGCAGCAGTCACACAGCCGATAGGGCCAATACCTAGCAAACCAGTCGGGTTCACAATGCCAGCAGGAACCCCAGCAGTACCAATAATAGTACCAATCCCCACAAAACAATCTTCAAAGAAACCCTCACAATTGACTAGCTCTCAGACCAAACCTGTTGACATCTAGTAGTAGATGCTAGAGGAGATCTTCTCTTTTAGAAATGAACTTTAGGATCTACAGGTTAATGTGAATTGCTTATCCCATTGGAGAGATAAACAGACAACTCCTGCTACAACCAATCCCGCTAAAGTTCAAGATAACCACAAGATCTTGAAACAATTCCAATCTCATTGTTATGATTTTCATGTATACTATTCAGACTCATCTAATTTTGAATATGACATCCTTTCATTTGACAATATCAAAACTATATCATTTAGGAGAGGAAGGGTCATGGTCGTGCCTGACTAGACAAGAAAATTGGAGCAAAATGATTCGGGAGATCAACTTGATGGTACTTCCGAAGAAGAAGAAGAATGAAATCTGGATTCATCGTCATATCCAAGGAAACAGAGGATTCCTACTAAGGAGAAGGGAAAAGCACCAATAAAGTCTACAGAGGACATTGCACCTCTAGTCGTGGTTGAATGAAGCTTTGTTATCTATTCCACAACATGATGTAGATGATTTATTTTTTATGATAAATTTAAGAATAAAGATCATTTAATAAGAACTCTATTTCTAATAAATCAAAGCACGATGTTCCTATTTATGATTCATATTCTTTATCTCGTGTCTAGACAGATTCCATTCCTTTCCCTCGTGCTCTCATATGAGGAAAGCATAAATCAAAAAAGACCATTCAAGATGACCCTACAATGGCATGGTTTTGTCAAGAAAACAATCACAGTTAAGGTACCATTTGACCAATATGTGGCCAACAATCCTACATTTCAGAAGTACTTAAAAATGACATGCACTCTTACCAATACTTGCAGGAAGAAACTCAATCAATTTGTTGGAAATTCTTGTCTTAATAGGTGCCACTACCCAGTGTGTCAAAATCAACATCTACCAAGGAAAAAGAGAGACATGGTTGCTCACTATGTGAAGAGTCGCATCGACAACATTGCATTTGCACACTCTCCTAGATAATAGTTCTTCAATCAATCTTCTGCCCTTAGAATTATATTACAAATTGGAGTTAGGACCTCCTAGAAAATCATCATCTCTACTCCAATTTGTGGATCGATCAATGTAGAGATCTAAGGAAGAAGTAAAGAATGTTGTATCTTGGTTGAGGAGGTAAGATTACAGAGTAGACTTCACTATTCCTGATATGGAAACCCCTAATCATTGGAGAGAAACTCAGATCATTCTTGGATGGCCATTCTTGATGAATGCAGGGGTAGTATTCGATTACAACACACAATGATAAAGTCCCGTCTATCCTCAGGTGAAGAAGTTGACTTAGAGATGAAACAGACAAAATGGTAAAGACTCGACGTCGAATCTAGTACCAAGTACGCAGAATCTTCAGAAGCGGAGTGCAAATTGATTATCACAATCGGACTTTGGTAGCAAACTCCAGCAGGACAGAGCGAGACCCTCTCATCTGGAGAGAACATAATGCATAGTGCAGTTTGCTAATTGTTGCCTAATTTACTTAGAGACACATACGCCTATACCCTTGATGACATAGAGAACCCTTTATATATGTCAGTCCCATCTTATCTGGGACATTCTAGGGGCATACATGACGAGTCGGGCGTGGCTTTAGCCAAATTACCCCACTACTTTTGCGATCCGACTCACCTTTCATCAGAGTTGGTAGCCAATACAACTCAGATTGATCCACCATCATGCAGTACCAAGCCGAACTCATATGCCCATTCAACCAGACCTAATTGATGATTCTGATTTTCTTGAGTTTAAACCACTTCCTCCTACACTCAAGTATGTGTTTTTTGTGGGTCCCAAAAAAGAAATTTCCTACGATCATTAGCTCAACATTAACTGCAAAACAAGAGTCCATGTTACTTGAAGTTCTGGAGAAAAATTCGTAAAGCCATTGTATGGACAATGTCAGATCTCATGTGTATCACACCCCGCTCTCTACTCGCACCACATATATGTTGAGGACAACGTGATACCTTCCCACGAATTTCATATAAGGCAAACTCGAATATCTAGGAAGTAGTTAAGAAAGAGATTGAGAAATGGAGTAAAGAATGGTTTATATACCCTATTTCTGTCTCTTATATGTGTCTGACAAGTCGTGAAAACCCTACATTAATTTGTGTGAATTAAGTGGTTTGAAGTATATGATGTGTGATAGTAATTATGTCAGGTAATCGGAATCGATCAAGAAATAACACAATCAATTTATTCAATTCTAATTGGAGCAGTTTTATGTTTATTTTACTTGGGCAAGTTCCAAGTTTGAATTCAAGGAGTCAAAGGAACAACCTAGACTAATGTCTGTAGAATTTCGTACGTGTTTTTCAAGGAGAGAATATTTTAATTTTTTTATGCAATTTTGGAATGCGAATGCAAATGTGACTAATTTTCAGGACTAGAAAAGAAATATCAATCAAACAATGTCCAAAAATTATGAAACTTGGCCGAGATGTCAATAATGAAGAAATAAATGCACTGTAATTGTTTTGGATTTTTCTGATGCAAGGTGAATATTTTATAAATTTACGAATGCAAATAAAATATATTTCAATAATTAATTTCAAGATATATTAAAGCTATTTAATTTCAAAGAATAAAATTATACAAGATCTATGACTAGGTGATTGACCTCAGAAAAATCCTAAACCTTGAAAATACGAGATTTAATACTTATTAAAAATTAAAGATTAAAATATACATATGATTTTTATAGAGTAAACAATGCATGCAAATGAAATTCTTTTGAGGTGCAAGGTGAACTAAAATTAATTCTAAGATCCATGAATTTTTTGGCAAATTTTGGAGCTAAGGTCAATTAATTTATAAATTTTAGAATGCAAGTTGGTCAAAGTATGCAAGATTTCACAAAAAATATAATTATAGTGAAATACCCACAACATGTAAAAATATAGTAATTATGCCATAATGTAGAGAATTAATTTATTAACACTTCGCTATTTTTAAATAAAAATGATGCAATGTAGAGGTTCAAAATATAGCATAAATAGCAGGATCTGTTTGTTAAATTAGAATAACTGTTAATTAAGATGAAAACTGCAGAAAAGGGACTAAATAAGAATTACCAGGTCCTCTGAGGGGCTCTCTGTAAAAAGTCTAAGTGAGAATGTGCTACGCGCGTGCCCCTTGGTGTACGGGGTAGATTTGATATTATGTGGTCCTCCAGGGGTGTCTTCAGCAATTATCCCTGAGAGGGGGATCATGATCATGTCAGCTCCCTTTGGTTTCAAGTCCAGTAGTGGGAGGGATGGACCTCAATGGAATTCCGGCCTTCAATGGAGGAACATTTTAGATCCAAAGGGTGAAAGTGGAGGAGCGGCGGGGGACTGTTGAAGCTTCCTAGAAGAGTGGCTTCGAGGCTGGATGTTGATGGCAGCATCCCTTGCCCATTGTCGATGATGAGGCAGAGAATAATGGCTGACACACGACCAAGGGACGTCGGGGCGGAGGGCGGTGGAGTCCTCGAAGGTGGTGGGGAGACAGAGCACTTGCGGAGAATCCCTGGAGGAGCATGTTTTCGAGGTGGAAGTTGAGGCGTGAAGGAAGATGAAGCTCCTGGAAGAGGAGCTTCATTGAGTGGTGAAGATGGAATCGGGGCAAGGGTGAGGTGGAAGGCATTCGTGGTGTTGGCTTGACGATGGTCGACACTAGAGCAGATGACTGGAGACCTATTGACGTCGTCGAATGGAGCGGTGGAAAAACGATGTGAGGACATTGTCTTAGCGGAGACAAACGAAGCTAATATGGTGCAGAGGATATGGTGCAAAGGGGATAAAAGGAGAGGTGGAGATGAAGGTGGCGTCATTGACTCAATGGCAGGATGCTGGAGGGAGGGAAAATGCACGAGACATGCAGCATTACGACAAGAGCTCAAAGAGCTTCGATCTCATCGAGGAAAGAACGAGGGAGGTCGGGTTGTCACCACCAACCACCCTCCCTACATAGTTTATGCAGTCAGCATATCACGATTATAGAGGGGCAATGATGATGCTATAATAGGTCTGGAAATGGCTGGAGATCGACGAGGATTGATTGAGATTTTCGAGGGAATTGGGGATTTGATGATTGGCGATGATCGTGGATCTACAGAGCCAAAAGAGGAAGCCGACCGCCCAATGGATTGGATGTTAGCAATGTGAGCCCCAGGCGAACCATTCCTACAATAAATGTTATTGTAAAATATGATTTATCAATAAAAGTTATTGATTATTTTCACTCCCTTTCTGAGATTTAATGAATGAATGCATTATAAGGTCCCTATGTACAATAAGGGTTATGTACCATGGCCAACTTGATGATCATACAGTTGTTGATTCATTGAATGAATCATAGAGGCTGATGCTTGGATGAATATCTAAGGAGTTAGATAGAGGACTCATCAAGCATCATCAAATGATTGTTAAGTGATGATCTCCAGTCTGGGTAGGAGATGGCAATCCTTTCTCATATGGCTGATATCTGACCGACCTCTTGATGTAGGTCCTCTGCATGTGAATAGTGATTCGGAGGTATCAGATTAGTTGAGTCAATGGGTTGACATAACGAGATCGAGATAACCAAAGACCTATGTTGAATGCTGTCACAGCATAGGCATGCATCCTCTGACTGGAGACAGATATGTTGCTATATGTCTGAGTATGTACATTTGGCAGACCAATAGGTTGATGACCTAACCAAGGTCTATACACCGACGAGCTGGTGTGCATGTAAAGACATATGAGTAATACGATCTCTCAAAGGGATCATACAGGTTCACTTATGAACCAGGAGACATGAGCTCACTCATGAGGTACTGGGACTGATCAAATTCCATGCATGGTCGTCATGCTTTGGAAGCATGACATGAATTTGAAGGTAAGATATATGCTTTGGGAAAGCATATGGTCTATACCAATTCCCAGTGACCAAGATTGAGAAACTTAATGATCAAACCCTAAAGATGACAGTATAAAAGTGATCTTTATCTTTAGAATGATCATAGGTCTTCCAGTATGCAGAATGTACAGTTATTGGGAATACCTGAGGGTAATGTAATCATAAACGATTGTATAACCATGACGCTTCCATTCCGAGGGAGTGATGAAACATGTTTGGATTTTAGTGACTCCTCTCATTAGAGAAGTGGCCTAATCTTAGTCCATGTACTGGACATTGATCTGAATGAGAATTAAATGCAATGAGAAGATTAGGTCTACGGTCTTGATTTGATCAAGCATTAGTGGGAGGTCCATGGGATCTGGATTTGAGATATGATCTCAACATCCAAGTCACTATACATGGAACAATACAATCGCACTGTCCTTATCTCCAAGTATCTGCGGAGAAATCACATTATTCTTGAAAGCGTTCAAGAATAATTCCATAGATCTAAGCATTGAAGAAATAATGATTAAATGTGATTTAATCATCTTGATGTGTGTAGAAATTGTCCAATATAATTAAATGTGATTTAATTATTATGGATAAGAATAAAGTATCCAATTATTCATAATATATTATAAATGTGATTTATAATGTATTAGAGAGAGTTAATTATAATTTATATTTGTTGATTAATTATTATGTGTATTGGATACACATTGTGTAATTAATTGAAATGTAAATTATATGTTGGTTTGGGTTGTTAATGTGATTCACAATTTTCAATGGTAAGATTGCAATATTCTCAAAATAAATTATGAATTATTTTTTAAGAATAAATCACAACAAAAGTTGTTGGAAATTATGGGAGAAATTCATGGAGATATGTAATCTTATGAGATTACATGGATTTGCCTCCACCATGGGGAGATGGTGGACGACAACCAGTTCCACAGGGGAATTTGGTGGTCGTCCCCACCACTCCTAATGGGGAGATCTCCATGCAAATCTCTCCATAATTGCTTGATCTAATTTATTATTAAAATATATTTGACATGTCATATATATTTGATTTAAATTAGATTATTATTTGTTTGATTTTTACCGACAACAATCTTTGCCATCGGATTGAATATAAATCAATCTCATCCATTGATTTTATATGTCCCATGGATTGAGATCCATGGATCCCAAAACCCTATAAATAGAGAGGCATACCATGCTCTCTAGGGTTATGTAATATTGGAGCAAACTCTCTCTCTCTCTCTCATTCTTCTCACACGCCAACTCTCTCTCCCTCTTCTTGGTGGTCATCCACCAAACCCTAGAGGAGAGCCTCATCGACGCCTTCGCCACCGTGCCGCCGCTTCGACGTTCTTCGGTTCTCCGTATTCTTGGACTGCTACGCTCATGAAGAAGATGTTTGATCTCGTACGACGAGATCATGATCTAACCGTGCTTGGATAAACTTGTTGGATGCAAGGCTCACGCGGTTCATCCCCGTGCTTGCAAGCGACCTCTCCAGATGATCAAACTTGAGACAGGAGGTCTCTTTTTTTAGAGACTCGATCAACCACGTTTCAAGAGGTATTCCTTTATACTTTTTGTGGTTATAGATGAAATGATCCGAGAATCATTCTTGGATCATGTGGTTTCATCGCATGAAATTTTTTTAAATTCCGCACAGAACAACTAGTACGACTAGTCGTTCTGCATCGTATCCGATACGACGATCACGCTTCCGTGATGCGCTTGAGGATAATACAATATCCTTCATTGGAAAGAGGTGACGGAGGTCGGTCGGGAATGAAAGCAGGCGGAGATTGCAGAGGTGCGGGTGAGGGCATCGATTGGGAAAGGGGTAAGAGGGAGATGTGCAACAGTTGTTCGATGGGCCGAGATCGGACGGCCAAGGCTGCGACACATGGTATTTTTATTATTTTATTATTTTATTTATTAATTTTATTTTTTAATAAAATAGATATAAATACCTCCAAAAATGGGTGGCATGTGGCAGTTATAGAAGCAGCCACGTGTCACTCCTATAAAATTCAGAAAATAAATACAAACAAAAATCTGCAATATATATCAAACCACCTCGGATACAAAATTTCTTCACAAAAGTTGCTCATGTTGTCATAATCAACAACTTTTATGAAGGGTCCAAAACCAAAGTTGGTCATTTGCACAAAGTGATATTTGGGACACCTATGTACATAGAATACCTAGTTTTTTGGATTTTATATTTTTGCCATTTTTAAACTAGACAAAAAACAGGAAAAAAATATCATAAAATCAAAGATAAATATTACATTTTAATATAACTTTTTGTATTTTTATTATTTAGGAAAATGAAGAAATAAAATGAAATAATAAACATGGAACTTTTGTACATTCGGTTAGTAAAGACTTGAACTCAGTTACTTTCTTTGATTTTGATCTTATTTAGATTTGTATTTTTATGCATTTTAATAAAATTTTTATCAAAAAATAAATGAAAAAGAAATAAAATGAGTTAATTATGTACATAAAATAAAAGGTCAAAAACCGTTAGAATACAAAATGTACAAAAGAGGTTCAAAATCCAACTTTCACATTTGATCTCCGATTTAGGTGATCTTGTTTTGAAGGTGTAATTGATTGTACATTAGTACAAAATTGAGTAGGATCAAATTAGACACTGGATGAGGAAGATATCAACAATTTAGTCCGGAAATCTTGGAATTAGGTTTTGAGTTTCTCGTCCACTTATTTATGTTAGTAATTTTTTTGTATTTTTCATTTATTCTTGTTAATAATATGTACACAATGGAGTGGTTTCAGATGATTTAGACTTACATGAATTAATTAAAAATTAGAGAATTTATCCTATTTTAGAGGTCAAATGGATCTAAGATTTTTGGCTTCTCGTTTTATGCAATTATGAGCGATAAATGCAATTGTTATTTACATATGTATGAATGCTAATTATGTAAATAAATGAATAAATGCCAATGAATTTTGGGGATTTTAGCTTAATTGTTATCTTTCAAAGTGATGAATCTAGGATTCATCATCTCCCTATACTTAAACCATGCTAGTCCCCGAGCATCTAAAGAAATGCAATGATGTGAAATGAGATTGGGTTCCCATACCAAGATCATGAGCAGAAGGTAAAAATGGAGCTAAACTCGACCTTCGGATTATTAGTGTGGCAGAACTTCTCTGAGACTTAGGATTTTAAAATCAACAGTCTCCAAGTTCTACACATCATTGTCACAATTTTGGATCAGAAGTCATCTTTGATCAATCCTCCTCCCAAAGCATACCCCATGAACATTAAACAATCAAGTCATGTGTGTGAAAGGTTTTAACTCTTCTCATCTAGAATGTTGGACTACCATGCAAACCCCCTCTCCAATAACTCATTCTCGGGGAGTCAGGTATTTCCTTCTGAGGTCTATCACGTTGTGTTCACAACTGAAATGGGGGAGAAGAATAGAATAAGGGGAAAAGAACTAGAGGTTGACCTATGTAGTCACCTCTCCTTGTGAAGTTGGCCAGTGTATCCGAGTCTCCACCAAGATCTGCATGTTGACTTGAAGCTTGGACCTTTTGGACAATTATTTCTTTTGTAGTATGCTTCTTTTTTTGTTTGGATTTTTGGGTTGCTCTTGCAAGGATCTTGTTGTGCCCCTATGGATATGGAATCTTTTTTCACACATTTTTTTGGGGACTTAGAAAAAATTGTGCCCAACCATCCATCCCTCATCCGAAGCTTTATTTCAACTCGGACTCCGGCCTTTAGATGTTCATGCTACAAGAAAAGAAACTCATACTATCTTCCAACACCCCATCTAAGTTGAGAAAAGTGCATGGTGCGAGAGTACAAATTAATTCCCTATTCCAGAGTCATACCTAGATAAAGAGACTAGCTTAGACACTAAGAGTCAAACATTGCACATTGTCATGTGGAACTTGAAGAATTTAGTCATAGACCTAAAGCTTCTAAAATCCTATTTCTCGATGAAGTCCCTCTGAAAATTAGCTGGATTAAGGTCAAGTCCAGATCGATGTCGATTTCTGCTCATAAGTCAGTTCAGAACCTAAGGGCTTTTCACATATGCATATACATATAATGTTGTATGAAGTGCAGGTGTAGGAAATGCAGACACATTTTTTTGTGACTTCTCTTTTTTTAGAATTTTTAATGCAATAGATTTTTTGTTTTTTAATGCAAAATAAGAAGCCATTTTTCATTTTTTGGTTACGAAACTCAATTTTTTAATGTTTTTTCAAAGATTTTATATGTTAGCTACCCATCCCATAAATACATATACAATTACGTGAAAATACAAACTATGGGTAAAATATATACACAGTATATATACACACCCTATACTTAGCGAGTGATATGTCCTCAGAGCACAAGAAATGGAAAGAAGACATAGCTCGGGCTAAGCGTAAGAGAGAGAAAAAGAATTATAAACAATATAAGTAAGCCCGACCCCCAATACTTAATTTGTGAACAATATAAGTATAAAAGAAGGGTGAAAATGACATGGATAATTGGAGAAGTGGATGAAGAGAGTATATACATATGGCATCAGACCCCCTTATACTAAGGCTCTGGTAGCCTAAGTATTGAAGAAGGGTGGAACTGGGGAGATTAAGAGAAGGAGTGGGTGAGGAACATGGTATATACAGATGGCATCGGTCTCCCCCCATAATACATAGGCCTTGGCATAATTAGAGGAAGAAGATGTACAAGGGAACCGATGGGTTCAGAAGGGAGGGGGAGTTGCCGATGATTAAGGAGGTTTTCGACAGTTTTTTTTGTGAGCTTGTGGTAGGAGATCGTAATGATATGAATAATATGAAGCATATGAGTCCTAGTCGTTGTCAATGTTGTTCTCAAAATAATCATGCTAGAGAGTAGAAGAAGCATATGAATCAGATGAAAGCCAACCATCATCGGAGCTATCCTCAGAAGAATAGTATCGAAAGGTGGAGGCACTTCAGATATTCTTGTTCTTTGGTTGCATCAATTGTTTTCTCAAAATTTTTTCCTTCTTGGGATCATGCAATTCGTCCCCGGATGATGAATACTCTAAAGCATCAATCTCAGTCAGTTGATAAGAAAATATTCCAATATATTTAATGAGACCAGGAGAGTGATATCTAACCTACCTCTTGATGCAGGTCCTCTGCATGGGAATAGTGATTCGGAGGTGTCAGATTAGTTAGGTCAATGGGTTGACTTAACGAGATCGAGATAACCTAAGTCCTATGTTGAATGCTGTCACAACATAGGCAAGCATCCTCTGACCGGAGACAGATGTATTGCTATATGTCTGAGTATGTACATTTGGTAAACCGATAGGTTGATGGCCTAACCAAGGTCTATACATCGGCGAGCTGGTGTGCATATAAGGGCATATGAGCAATACGATCTCTCAAAGGGATCATACAGGTTCACTTATGAACCGGAAGACATGAGCTCACTCATGAAGTATTGGGACTGATCAAATTCCATGCATGGTCGTCATGCTTTGGAAGCACGGCATGAATTTGAAGGTATGATATATTCTTTGGGAAAGCATATGATCGATACCGACTCCCAATGACCAAGATTGAGAAACTTAGTGATCAAACCCTAAAGAAGACAGTGTAAAATTGATCTTAATCTTCAGGATGATCATGGGTCTTCCAGTATGCAGGATGTACAGGTATTGGGAATACCTGAGGGTGATGTGATCATAAACGATTGTATAACCATGACGCATCCATTCCAAGGGAGTGATGAAACAGGTCTGGATTTTAGTGACTCCTCTCAGTAGAGAAGTAATCTGATCTTGGTCCAAGTGTTGGACATTGGTCTGAATGTGATTCAGATGCAATGAGAAGATTAGATTTGCGGTCTTGATTCAATCAAGCATCTGTGGGAGGTCCGTAAGATCTGGATTCGAGATGAGATCTCAACATCCAAGTCGCTATACGTGGAACAATACAATCGCCCTGTCCTTATCTCCGAGTATCTGCGGAGAAAGCACATTATTCTTGAAGGGATTCAAGAATAATTCATTTGATGAATTACATATCCAAGCAAGGAATACTTTATGATTAAATGAGGTTTAATTATCAAGCATAATATGGATGAGATTCATATTATGAGAATAATTATCCAAGATAATTAAATGGGATTTTATTATCAAGGATTGGAGAATGTGGATAACACTATCCATAATATTTGTGTATTATAAATGTGATTTATAATATACATATATTGAAGAGAGAGAATTTGGTAAATAACATTTGTTAATTATTAATGTGGATTGTATTCACATTAACTAATTAATTGGAAATGTAATTTACAAATTAGTTTGGGTTGTGAATATGATTCACATATTTATCAATGGCATGATTGAAATATTCACAAATTAATTTGGAATTATTTGGTTGATATTTTTAATAATACATTGAGAAATAATAATATAAAATAAAATGGAGATAAATAACCTCCGAATGAGGTGGCGTCACCAATGACATAGTCAAAGGTGACACCCCCTCAATTTTAGGAGGAATTTGGTTATCTCCCCTTTATTATATTATTATCTCTTGATAATTAATTTATGTTAAATTAAATTGTGTTGATAATGTTGCAACATGTATTTAATTTAAATATAAATTAATGTTGTTGGTTTTTAGCCGACAACAAGCACGACCATTGATTAATACATAGATCACCATGGTCGTTGGATCTATGTATCCCATGGATTGAGATCCATTGGATCCTAAACTAATATAAAAGGAGGGCTAACCTAGCCTTTCAAGGTATATAATTAAGAGTTGTAGAAGCCTACTACTCTCTCTCTCTCTCTCTCATTCTCGCCTACCCTCTCTCTGTATTCAAGGTGGTCGTCCACTTTGTGCATTGAGAAGGAGAGTCTCTCGCCTTCGCCTTCGACGACTTGAGGATCTCCTTCTTCTTTGGGGCTGCTTTCTCTAAAGGAAGATGACGGATTTCATTTGAGGAAATCAAGGGATTCATTGCTTGGATCTTCATCGAGGATTGCGGGAGGTTCGCGTCTCATCATCGCGCTCGTAAGTGCATTTTCGTGGATCAGATTTAATATAGGAGGATCTCTTGTTTGGGATCTCACGATTACAACCACGCTCCAAGAGGTATTCCTTTTACTTTGTGGTTTGATGAAATGATCCGAGAAATGTTCTCATGATCATGTGGTTTCATCACTTGTTGAAAAATTTTAATTTCCGCCGCATCCAGCGACTAGTGCGACTAGTTGCCCCGATTGCATATGATGCAATTGACACGCTTCCATGATGTGCTTAAGGATTCTCAATATCCTTCATTTGATTCCAGAGTCAAATCTCGGCAACCTCCACTATGTGGCTCTTGGTTTTTCACCTCAACATCAAGGAGGTGTCCATTGATAAGATATGTCTTTCAATCTTTGTTCCCGTCCTGCCTGACTTTTTCGGCATTTACTCCTTACAAAATTTTTAAGGTCGGAGAAGTGTTCAATGGCCTGAATCAAGGGAAGTTCAAAAATTATCTTTTTATCCAGTGCTTCCCTTAGAGTAGGATATGGATCCTTAAATCCTCTCCACTTTCAGTTTTAATAGTTTTTTTCGGGATTTCCATTTTTTGGGGGTGTTTTTGAATTTTTCATTTTTTTATGTCTTTTCAATGTGGTATGTAGATGTGTCGATCTCCATAGTCAAGGAGTGGCTTTGATGTGCCAAGTCATAGATAGAGTCGTCCCTTAGGGAGTAGTATGCAGAGGTGTTGTTGTCAGAGTCGTCCCTAGGGTGTCCAGAGTTTGTGGGTTTCTGAGCATTCTCGAGGTTTCAACGTTTGATCCAATCATATCATCTTCCACTTTCATGTCCGAGCTACCATAAAATGAAATTACTCGATCGGTGAAACTTCTAAATTTATCCTTAATTAATATATATCTCTTAATTATCCTCAAATTTCATCCTCAAAAATATTTTCATGATCAATCATGGGAGCGGTCTATTCAATTAGAGGATACTGAGAACGTGAGCTTTCATACTCAACGTGCTATGTAATGATGGGTTGAGTGTAATCCATTTCCATGGTTATGATTATCAAATCCTCATATCGTGGAATCATACAGGGTTCATGTGTGTTGATACCATCAGTCGAGTCCTCTATATGTGCAGGTTGTCCGAAGGAGTGATATGCATGTTGGTCAATAGGGATTTAATTGTCACAGTTAATCCATCACTGATGATCATTAGGCGTAGTCCTCTCCATCGGGTTTCGTCAATCCATCATGTTATTACCTAAGGTCCAGTCCAAATGTAATTATGTGATGTGTTGACCTATCTCAACATTTTGATGAGGAGAAAATGTAATCAGTTGGAGTTGTTATCACGGTCCGTCGTTCGTCTCAAAAGTATTTTGATCTTTGAATGGTTCATGAGTTATGACGAGAAATGGGTTAATCCAAGATGGTAGTTTCTCAATTGTGATCAAGGGTGGGGGAGCGGAAAGATCTGAAGAAATGTTAAATTCGATCGGATCATCAAAGTAGAATGTATTAGAATTCATCGATTGCACCGGATTTATCCGAGGGTCAAAGTCTCCCAAATGTTGGAGGATTCTTGATAGAAGAGGTTTTAGATGATTTGGGTTTGACCGAGAAGAATCATTTCCAAAGTACAGATCTGATGGGTACTTGGACAAAAGTCACATAATTTTCGAAAGAGGTTTATTAGTTCACATAATGGATCTTGGTTAAAGATGTTCAAGTTCTTGGGATACTCATAGAAGAAACCCTAAATTTTTTAAATTAAGGAGGCAGAGTGATGGCACAAGTATGCGGTTTTTGATCTTCGAATTTGGGTTGCGCACACCAATGCAAACGCAATACAAACCCAAGTTCACCAACTCACACCATGATGCTGCAAGAGTTCGTCCAATTATCTTATCATTTTAATTGATGATAAATTCAATCTTGGAAAAGATTTAGCAAGCTATTAGGTGCCTGAAATTCTCAAGACTGTCCTGAATCTCTTGACTAGTTGCACCTACTTTCAGCCAATATGGGTGTAAGTACGGACAGTAAAATGACTACCCGTTGCTAAAGGATGGAGCCCTACACAGTGTCCTTTAAACCACCCACTCTGCTAAGGAAATCCCAGACAATTTAACGGCTACCTATATTTTTTCACTGGGAAGTAGCTAATCATTTTTATAGAATCAATAGTCAATATGAAAATCCAGAGCTGGGCTCTAGCCTTAAGTATCATCTCTCACTCACTCAGAAAAATAAATCAATCCAAGGGTAGGGTTTCTCTCCCATAGAAATTCTTGATTTTATGAGTTAATTAAAGTCAACCTTGTTTAGTAGACCCAATTTTAATAAGGCAATCACTGAAAAATTAGGTGAGCACAAATTCACTTCTATCGTCTAGTCCAAATTTCTTTTAAAGTTTATGTGACAAAATAGGAGGGAGAAATTCGGAAAATGTCAATGCACGTGAAATAATGATTTATTCTCAGATAGAATTCTTATAGTGATTCCTCGTAATCTCCATGTGGGATGCAATACAATAATTGAAAATTTTTCTATATGAATGCAAGCCGACAAAAATCACACATATCAAAAATTTCTATTAGCCGGGAAGAATTGATTTAAAATTTTGACTAAGTTGAACGATCTAATGTGCATCTCAATTAAAGTAAAGTGCGATCTTAGGTTCTACGAGCACAAAAAATAATCATAAAAGCTCTAATAGCTTTATGTGCAGGTCTTAGCTACGAGCTATTCAAGTCAGGCCCCACCCTCACCGAAGAGTGAAACAATCCACAACACGCCACAGAGAAAGTTCAAGGTCTTGTTACATATGTGAGAGTTTAACGAACGCCACTGTAAATGTGCAATTAATTACAAAAATAAAAATTGCTAAAAATAAATACTAAACTCTATGCTCTCTCATGAATCAACTCGACCATAAATTTATGCGACTTTTCGAAATTCAGTGAGTTGATTTTCGAAACCGCTCCACGCACGTCGGGTACATCGCACAAAAAATTAGAGAGAAAGAGAGAGAGAGAGAGAGAGTAAGAGAGTGACTTAAAAATTAAAAATAAATATCGAAAATAAATGCTGAAAAAAATGGAAAATGTATAGTGGCACGTTCGGGTGTCAGACTTCCCGAATGTGTGGAAAATAGAGCACTACTTTTCTAAACAAAAATCTAAGTCATTTTCCTCCCCGGCAATGGCACCATCAGACGTGTCCAAAAATACCCTCTTTAAATGATGTGAATTATCATTTCAAAATGTGATTATGTTATTTCGTTGTAGACGAGTAAACAGAATCAGTTAAGAAAATAACCACAATTAATTAGTTCAATTTTAATTGGAGTGATTTTATGTTTATTTTACTTGAGAAAGTCCCAAGGTAGAACTCAAGTAGGCAAAGGTAACACTTAGAATTATGTCTATCAAATTTTGTGCGTGATTTTTGAGGTGGGAATATTTTTATTTTTTTATGCAATGTTTGGAATGCAATGAAATGAGGCTGATTTTAAGGACTAAAATGTAATTTTTAGTTAAACAGAGTATAAAAATTATGAAAATTGGCTGACATGTGAATGATGATGAAATATATGCATTCTATTTTTTTTTGAATTTTCAGATACAAGATGAATATTTTATGAATTAAGAATGTAAACAGAGTAAGTTTTAATAACTAACTATAATAAATATTAAACCTATCTATTTTTAAGGAATAAAATTACCCAAGATCTGTCACAAGTAATCTATATAAAAATCCTAAACTTTAAAAATACGATATTTAAGACATATTAAAAATTAATTAATGAAATAAATAAAATGATTTTCATAGCATAATATATGTATGCAAATGCAATTCTTTTTGGGCACGTTGTAGATAACAATTAATACTTTAATCTGTGAATTTTCAGCATTTTTAAAGTGATGATTAATTACTTATGAATTTTAAGCACAGAATGGGTAAAACATGTAATTTTCCATATGAATATTTTATTAATTAACCACATATCGTAAAAATATGAAGTAAATGACACAATGTTAAGAATTATTTGAAGAACACATGATATTTTTAAATAAGAAAATGATGCAATGAAGATGTTCAAAATTATAGATAAAGTCAGGGGTATAAATGCAATAGGCAAAGCACCGGGGGCCTTCTTATAATAGCTTCCACACCCACGTGAGTGTCACGTGCGCAGGGGATGTTCTTGGAAAAGGGTTGAACTGGAGGGGTGTGTCGTGCAAAAGTTACCTCCCGTATGTGCTCCTCATGTGGAACGACCTCGGGCTTCCTGCCCGGTGGTGGCAGAGGATGACTATGGTTTAGTACGAAGGAAGCTTGGCGGGGACTCAACGGTAGGAGGAGGCATGAACGATGCTCCAGTTGTAGAGCGGCAAAGCAGCGGATGCTGTTGTTGAAGGTGTTGATGCTGGAGGCAAGACTTGTGATGGAGTCAATAGATCCTAGGATGGCTCGAATATGGGGAAGAAGATGAGCCTTAAGGAGTTGTGTCGTAGATGAATCCGATTTGAGGACGGTAGTTGCAGGCAATCGAAGTGTCAGAAAAGGCCTGTGAGGCGAAGCAGATGACTGGAGACCTATTGACGTCGTCGAATGGAGCGGCGGAAAAGCGATGTGAAGGGGTTATCTATCAGAGGCAAACGAAGGTGGGAGATGGAGGTGGTTATAGTGGAAGGGGCAGTTAAGGACTCAACGACGCGATGCCAGAGCGAGGTGGAGGCCGTGTATCAGTGCTCTGAAATGAGTCTGCAACCTCGGACCTCGACAGAGGGAAATGAAGAGGAAGCACCATTGTCATCGTCTCTCCTCCAACTTGTAGCTTATCAGCAGATAATCATTGAGGTGGGCAGGTGCTTGTTGAAATAGGAATGACAAAGTTGGTGGAGATGGAAGGGAGTATCATTGACGGATTTGATTGGGATGATGAGCGATCAGTCACGATTAGGAAGGGGGTGCAAGACGAGAGTTGATGACGATTTGATTGGGATTTGAAGAGGAGATCGGGGTAGTTGGGTTGGTGATTCACGGTGGCGAGATCGAAATCATGTGGTAATTGGATCTGACGAGATTGGAGAGGGATTGATCGACTTTATATGGCTAGGAGGAAGTGAATAGGGTGGTGGCTCATGAGATTGAATGAGGCGATCGATGATGGTGGATTCCATGGGGGAGGGAAGGGAAAGATGAGGCGGTGGTCGGTCACGATTCTCGGTGGGCGGCAGTGGCTCCAAAAGAGGAAGGGGGAAGGAGAGATACATGAACCATTTGATCGGTCGAGATCGGGCGATCATGATCTCGCCACATGATTTTTTATGTTTTTTTATTAATTTATTTTTTAATTTTTTTAATAAAAACGAATTATATAAGTCCAAAATGGGTGACACATGGCCACTCCATGAGTCGCCATGTGTCACTCCCAGAAAATTTGAAATAAAAAGACAAAGATAAATTCTGAATAAAATAGTAAACAACTTCAGATCAAAAAGATTTCTTAACAAAAGTGACTCATCTCGATGAGATCTACAACTTTCGTAAGATGAAAACCAAATTAGGCAATTTGTGCAAAGTGGTATTTTGGGGGTATTCTATGTATATAGAAAACTTTTTTCTTATTTTTAAATAAAGTAAAATTCTGGAAAATTACTATAAAATAAAGGACACATATTAAAACATTAATCTATTTTTCGTATTTTTAATAATTAAGAAAACTGAGAAATAAAATACAGTATAATACAGAGGACTTGTGTACAAACTATTAGTGAATACCCAGACTCATATAATTTCTTTGATTTTGATTTCATTTTGGATCTAAATTTTTGTGCATTTTAATAAAACTTTTGTTAAAGAAAATAAATGAGAAAAGAAATAAAATAAAATGAGTTAATTATGTACATAAACTAATAAGTCAAAAGCTGCAAAAATACAAAATGTACAAAAGAGGCCTAAAACCCAACTTTCACATATAAGCATCGATTCACACGAACTTGGTCTTGTTTTGAAGGTAATTGAATGTACATTAGTTCAAGAGTGAGTAGGATCAAATTGGACATTGGATGAGGAAGATATCCGCATTTTAGTCCAAGAATTCTGAAATTTGGGTTTGAGTTTCTGGTCCACTTGTTATGTTAGTGATTTATTCGTATTTTTCATTAATTTTTGTTAGTCATATGTACACAATGGAGGTGGTTTCAAGTTATTTAGAAGTAGAATGAATAGCTAAAAATCATAGAAGTTACCTTAATTTTACAGGCCAATTTAGCTGAAATTTTCGGCTTCTTATTTTATGCAATTATGAGTGATAAAATGCAATTATTATCTATACATGCATGACTGCTAATTATGCAATATAAATGAATAAATGCCAATGAATCTTGGGGATTTGAACTTAATTAGTCATTTTTAGAGTAACGAATCTAAGATTCATCAGTGTCCATGTTTCAGGTTGTTCCAAAGAAGTTAGGAATCCATATGGTCACCAACGAGGAGGGGTAGAGATTACGACACGAGTACCCACGCCATGGTACGTCTGTGTCGAATACATGCGTATGAATGCTATGACCAATAAAGATCACTTTCCTTTGCCATTCATTGATCAAATCTTGGAGAGACTTGTCGGGAAAGCATTCTTCTATTTTCTTGATGGTTACTCAGGATACAATCAAGTAGCCATCACTCTCGAGGATCTGAAAAAACTATATTCACATGTCCATTCGGCACTTACGCACTCAGGCACATGCTATTTAGCTTCTACAATGCCACAGACACATTTTAGCGGTGCATGATCATCGTATTTACCGAGATGGTGGGTGAATTCTTGGAAGTCTACATCGATGACTCCTCAGTCCATGGTGATTCTTCTGATACATATAGCGCACTTAGACCTAGTCCTCAAAAGGTGTAGGGAGGTAAATTCGGTATTCTCTTGGGAAAAAAGTCATTTCATGGTGACAAAGGGTATCGTGTTGGGGCACGTCATCTCAAAAAATAATGGAGTTTAATTCTTCCAAGGTGGATGTCATCAAGAAACTTGAGCCACCAACCAATGTTAAGTTAATGCAGTCATTCTTAGGGCATTTGAGTATTTATCAAAGATTTATTCACGACGTTTCAAAGATCATCTACCTACTGACTGAGCTCTTAGGTAAAGATACCGAGTTCATTATAGATCACAAGTATCTATAGTCCTTTGAGCACTGAAAAAGAAAATATGTTAATCGTCGATTTTACAAGCTGCTGACTAGTCCCTTCCCTTTGAGATCTTGATTGATGCATCGGATTTTGCTATCGGAGTTGTGTTAGGACAAAGAAGAGATGTGATTCTGTATGTGATTCACTATGCAAGCATGTTTTGGACCCTATATAGGGAAATTATATAGTGACTGAAAAGGAAATTCTCACATTGGTTTGGGCCCTAGAGAAATTCTGATCATATATATTTGGCTCCAAGGTGACGAACGAGTTTTACTAATCACACATCACTCCTGCACCTGATGAAAAAGAAGAACACGAAGGTGCATCTTTTAAAATTGATCTTATTAATCCAAGAATTTGATTTGGAAATTAAGAATAAACCTGGAATAAAGAATGTTGTGGCTTATCACCTTTCTTGAATTGAGCAAAAATGATAATCTTGATATTAAACCAATTCGTGTGACCTTCTGACGAATTATAAGTCACCTTTGTTAGGTTGTCATTTTTATGTTATAACGGGCAATATGTATCAATCAAGGAATAACCACTTAAATAATTTATATATTTAATTAAAGAGATTTTATGTTTATTTAACCTGAGCAAGCCCTAGGGTCGAACTCAATGAGGTAAAGCAACAACCTAGGTTTAAGTCTATCAAATTTAATGCTCGGTTTTTTACTTAGATTTTTTGGGTATTTTTAACGTAATTTTTCAATGCAAATGCAAATTGAGTACAAATGTGATTTTCAATTAAACAGAGTCCAAATATAATGAAACTTGGTTGGAATGTGAAATATGATGAAATCGATGCATTGTAATTTTTTTTGAAATTTTCTTATGCAATATTATTATTTAATGAATTAATGAATGCAAATAAGATGAAATTTAATGGTTAATTATAATAAATAATAAACTTATTTATTTATAGGGAATAAAATTATCTAAGATATATCATGATGTGATTTATCTCAGTAAAATCCTAAATCCTAAAAATGTGAGGTTTAAGACATATTAAAAATTAAATATTGAAATGCACCATATTAATTTTACAGGATAAAATATGCATGCAAATGTGACAATTTTCTGGTGTAATGTAAAATATAATTAATTCTTATATCCACGAAATTTTGGCAAACTTTAGAGCTATATTTAAATTTATATGAATTTTAAAGAACAAAATGGTTAAAATATGCATTTTCACTAAAATATTGATAATTAATTAATTACGGATGTTAAAAATATAGAGCACACGCCACATTGTATAGAAATAGTTCAATTTTACCTACCTATGAACATTGCATTCGAGGTAAAATGACCATAGAACCCTTTTGAAATAGGGGTGCATGTTGCGAGGGTATTTTTGACCTAATACATACAAATGTATGTGGTCCCTTCAATGCCGCGACACAAAATGAATGTCGATATTATTTAACAGTTATTGATAACCATTCACGATACGGGTTTATCTTCCAATTACATCATAAATACAAAAACTTTCAAAAGATCAACAAGATCATGGCTTTGGTTGAGAACCAAATCGATAGGAATTTTAATCAGATTTGATCTGACTGAGGTACCTCTCAGATGAATTCAAGGAATACCTCAAAGAGAGAGGATTTTTATCCAATCTCACTCCTCCTAAAACTCCCAACTAAATGGTGTTGCTGAAAGATGAAACAAGACCATCATGTACGTGGCCTGCTCAATTATGAGTAAAGCACATTTTTC
Source organism: Ottelia alismoides (assembly GCA_037367405.1). Taxonomy (NCBI): domain Eukaryota; kingdom Viridiplantae; phylum Streptophyta; class Magnoliopsida; order Alismatales; family Hydrocharitaceae; genus Ottelia; species Ottelia alismoides. Next base: position 221,832 of record JAZKJV010002362.1, on the reverse strand, counting down.
CCTTAGTTTCTAGGTATATGTTGTAGAGACTACAATTTATATCCTTAACAAGATTCCTAACAAATATACGCCTAAAACCTCTCATTGGATTTGGTTTGGAAACAAAACCAATGTTAGACACTTGAGTATTTGGGGTTACTTTATCCATGCAAAGAATGTGAACGTAAGTAAGCTAGAATCTCAAACTAGAGAGTGATACTTCATTGTGTATGTAAAGTACGGTATTGGATACTAACTTTACGACCCTAAGATTCAATAGGTTTTTGTCTCTAGAGATGTAAAATTCTCATAGGATGACTTCCTTAAGAGTCAAGACAAAAATGGAGTAAAATAACTCATTTAATCCCCTAAGGATAGTGATCTTTCTGAACCGGAAACTAAAGATATGAATGAACATGAAACACATGTACCTCTTTAAAAGAGCTCGAGGGTGGTTATACCAACTGAAAGGTATGGATTCTATGTGTAAGGTGAAACTGACTATGATCCAACTTCAATTGATGAAGCACTCATGGTTCATGACATGGTTAGATGGATGCTAGCAACGAAGTAAGAAATTGGCTCCATGTATAAGAATGGTGTATGCTCCCTAGAGGATTCACTTACAGGGGTAAAACCCATTAGATGTAAATGTATCTTCAAGAGAAAGAGGAGATCTAATGGGAAGGTAAAGACCTTCAAGGCATGACTCATAGCCAAGGGCTACAAACGGAGAGAAGGCATCGACTACGATGAGACATTCTCTCCCATGGATATGCTTAAATCCACTAGGGTACTACTAATATACCACACCTAGGTATAGATCATATACTTTCCCAAAAGCATATATCAAACCTACCAATTCAGTCAAGCTTCCAAAGCAAGACGTTGTGCATAGAATTTGATTCCCAATATCTCTTGAGAGATCTCATATCTTCCAGTTCAGTAATAAACCTGTATGATCCCTTGAGAGATCAAATTACTCATATGCCCTTGTATGCACACCAGTGCACCGATGTATAGACCTTGATCAGGCCATCAAACTTTCGGTCTGCCAGATGTACATACTACGACATATAGTAACACATCTATCTTCGATTAGAGGATGCATGCCTATATCGTGATAGCATACGACATAGGTCTTTTGTTATCTCGATCTTGTTAAGTCAACTCTTTAACCTAATTTATCTAACACCTCTGAATCTCTATTCCTATGTAGAGGATCGACATCAAGAGGTCAGTTAGACATTAGCCCATGAGAGAAAGGATTGTCATCTCATACTCAGGTTGGAGATCATCTCTTAATAATCATTTGACGATGCTTGATGAGTCCTCAATCTAACTCTTTAGATATTCATCCAACCACCAGCCTCTATGATTCAATAATGTAGTCAACAGTTGTATGATCATTAAGATGGCCACGATACATAGACCTAATTGTACAAAGGGACCTATTGCAAATTAATTATTATTCCTTTCAGATCAGAGAATGATATTTGCAATAGCATTTATTGCATAATGGCTTGTCGTGGGCTCACATGTCCAACAGATGTACGAGATAAACAAGAGGAGAAGATGTAGTCATGGCAGGTACCTTTATCCTATATACCTTCTCTATCACCTATGCCATCTAATTTGGAAGCTATGATAAGCTGTTATCCATCTCATTCATTCTTTTGTCAATCCTCTCAATGACAATCAACTTATCGGATATGTTTACCATACTAGGAATCAGGTCCTCTGAGAGGTAAACTATAGCCTTCTTTCCCCCTCTTGATGAGAATAATATGGGGGACTCTGTATACGCTATGATAATTTTCTGTGCATGGCTTGTGTCGATAATTTTCTCGAATACCTTCCAAACGGTATCTGCAACATGTGACTCATAACCACCTACATAGGCAGCAATGACCAGACCCTGCACGTCGAGATTTAGACCGCTATAGAATGATTGAACTATGATGGTAGGCTCAACTCCTTGACAAGTATACTTTTGTAAAAGATCCTTGAATCTATCCCAAGTATCACAAAATGGTTCATTTGGTAGTTGGGAGAAACTCAGAATGCGAGACCGCATAAGGTTAGTTCTACTCAATGGGTAGAACTTCTTTAGAAAGAGGTCTTTGAAGTGGTTATAGGTAGTTACAACTTCCCCCATGTATGTCATCTAATAATCTGCCTTATCTCCCAAGGTAAAGGGTAGGCCTTTGAGTCTTATATAGTCTTGACAAACCCTAGGATGTTTAAGGTTGTCACAGTCTAACTCAAAGTCCCTAAGGAATACATATGGTTCCTCGTGTGCATTCCCATTGAAGGAAGGCAAAAGTTTAAGAAATTGCGATTGTAGTTCATATTCAACCAATTCCTCATTCTTTACTACCGAGGAGTGTACGCCGTATCCATCGGTGCATCGACCCTAGGTTAAGTTGGTCTATTTGTTCTCTCAGTAGTGATGCATTCTTCTCAGAGGCCACTAACCTAGCTAAGACCATTTACATAGGGTCTTCATGCTCATCTTTCTCCACAATATGTCTTTTTGGAGGCATCGTGAGATTTCTATACCTTCATCAAACAGAGGGTTCAAGTGAGATCATGATGAAGTGAGTTGAAATTTTGTGAATCTCACCAAGGCAATGATCTTCCTCTGTGAGAATTGAATAGGGTAAGGATCGGTCAGGATGCAACTGCTCCCTAAGAGGGAGTCATGAAATCTTGAATTGAAACAAGGATTGTTTTGGATCCAAGAAGGTTCATGAAAAGAATGTAGTTGGACCATAGAAGATGTGATGTTTGGATGGTTCAATGGCAAGTTTGTAAACTCCGAACAAATTTCCGACCAACTATCCATCTTGGATTTCAAGAGAATATGAGAAATTGAGCATGGTGGATTCAAAAATAACTATTATTGTGGCTTGAATGTGCGGAATCAAATCATGCAGTACAAACTTAAAAACCCACTTTGACAAATTCACCAACTCAACTCATGAAGGATGTAAGAATTCAGCCAAATTATCTTGTCTGTTTTAAGTAAGTGATTCAAACAATATTTTCAATCACTACTCACAGGGAGTCTCTTACTATGCCCAGTTGAAGTCTTGTAAGCTCTCAATCAATGGAGTGATCTTCTTGGGTTGTTGGGTTAAATATCACACCCCTGAACAAACTTACAAGCGTAGACGACCAAAACATATTTCTAAGGTCGAAGACAACCACTTGTAGCTCCCAAAATCCGCGAGAGCCAGATCTAGGGACTTAGGGTAAAATTCCAAGGATTTGGGCTCTAATCTTAGGGATTCGTGCTCACCTACTCTAGATGGGAGTAAGTACATGTGTCCAATGAGGATGTTACTTCCCATATACAAGGTGAATTTTATTCCAAGTTTATTTCTGTCAACTTGCATAATTCAGTAATGCTAGTTATCACTTGATTTAATGTGACCACAATAAATATCGCCTACCATTCAGTCCATTTTCCTTTAGATCTTAAGTTGTAAAACATGGAAAGGAAATGGAAAATGGAATGCAGGAAACAATCAATGATGCATGTAGTCCTTTAGAGATACAGTGATTCTTAGCACTCTCCATGTGGATGCTTAATTGAATATTTAAATATATCTATATGATGCAAATCGAAAAATCACACCTAAACGAGAGTTCTACTAACGATGAAGAAATCCAATTAAAGTTGACTAAGCAGAATATATCTAAGGTGTGTCTATTAATGAATATCCTAAGATGTAAGTGAATCTTATGAGATCAAATATGTATGACCTAATTTACAGAGAGGTCAAAAGGCAACAATACCTAAGTTCTGTTATTTGAATCGAAGTGCCTAATCCTAATTCACGCCACTTAAGTCAAGAATCACTCTTCATACAACCTCATAAATAAAAGAATAATAGAGGCCTTTATTAACAAACACGAGATCACAAATGAGAACCACTATAAATAGTACAATTTACCTAATTATTAGAAATAATAATACAAAAATGTTACAACACAAAAATCACTACTTGATGAAACTATAATTTCTCCAAATTCAATTGTGATGTGGACTCTTTTGTAAGAGATCCAAGCTCCCCGCCTCTACGTTGCTTCAGTCTTTGTCGGCTACACATGCCCTAGCATAAAATAATAATATGTTTAAAGAATTTTGAAGAGAAATATATAGCTAACAAAATAAATGATCACACAAAATAAAACAATCAATAAAAACAACACAACAACTTAACCTTAAATACACTAAAAATCACTAAAAATAATTATCTAAGCCTAAAATAAATCAACCAAAATATCATGTACCCGGTAACGATGCCATCTAATGAGACGTAAATTGGTAATAGTAATATGTATTCGTTGTAATATGCCCAATCAACACTCAATCATAGCCAGGTCAAATCATACCCATAAAGAGGACTCATCTTAAATTTTACCTAGGTATGTCCAAGGTCAAATACTGGGACACAAGAAATTAATTAATTTAATCTAGAAGTAAATATTTACTTTAGCCATTTAAGGGTGATCTAGATTAAGTAACAGCATAAGAGATGCAATGCATGAATTTTTCAAATGATTTTATTCAATTTTATTAGATGATCATGTAATGATGAAAATGCAATATATAGAATATGCACAACAATCAACAAAGCCTTTGATTAATTAATTAATTAAAATAACTTGTGAAACTAATTAAGACTTCGTGAGAATAAGGGTATCAATGTATCAATCAAGCACAAAATAATTCAATTTTTGTTAAATTTCAAGGCGGAATGGACAAGTTTTACAACCTGAAATCTAATATGTGAATAGTAGATCAAATCCTTAAATTAATCACATAATCAGGAAGAGTGTAAAATTGTCTTTCAAATGACACTAATTCATTAATTTTCTATATATGGTTCGCATGATATTAACTAAGCAATACAAGGGCCTACATATAATAAAAGTTAACTAAAAATATTTAAAACTCCGATAAATAGGTCCAAAATAGGGGTTTAATTGCAATAAATAAAGCCATCTGGACAGACATGTAAATTTCACAAAATGGTGGGACTTATCTGTAAATGCAAGAAATCGAAGGGTGCAGCTACAAAATTCCCCACCTCATGTGCCTCGTGTGCATGACGGCTAAGCTTGGGAGAAACGGGATGCTTGGGATTCATGGCGGCACAATGTCCCTCGACTTCTATTCGGACTGCTCAAAGGCTGAGGTCTGAAGCGTTGCTTATATGCACAACGTGGAAGCTTCAACACCATTAGATCACACCAAGGAAGACAAATTGGAGGGCTACTACTTCTTGAGTTCTTCCCTCTCTGCCTATGATAGTGGTGGATGAGTCGAGTGATGCTCGTGAAATCCACCTCTTTAACATGGTTGTATTATCAAACTATATGTGGCAAAAAGAGATTCGTCAAAAATCATAAATTATGAATATTGTGGAATACTTTTTACTTGGTAAGTGTACCAAGGTCGAACTCAGGGAACGGACTATTTCTAGTTACTTAGTTCTAAATCAATTTAAATAATTAATTAATTTCTAGGTCAATCTTTTTGTTAGAAAATAAAGTGAAAATAAAATAAATGAAATATGCAAAGTAAAGTAATGGAGCCCAAGATCAGTGATTTTTTTAATTTCAATCCTCAATTAAATAGATCAAAAATCCTCGAATGTGATCACAGATCAAAAGAGTTAAATTTAAGAAATATTTATGGAACCAAATTCAAGTTGCATGCAAGGAGATTAATCAATAAATAATCCTACCAATAACGAGATCCTTGAAATTCCCTGTAATTTATTCCCTAATTATAATAAACTTTAATCACATAAAATATCATGGAAAAAATTAATTCTTTCTCCTTAAATAGGACCATGCAGAGATAAATTCCTCAAAGAGTATGATCAATTATCAAAGAGAATTAATCAAACTTAAATCTCCTCAATCGAATCCCAGTGGAATAAATCAAAATTTCTCAATATAAAATAGCACAAGAATAGCACTAAATCAGGCTGCATAGGTCAACATAGATACTCAAATAATAATCATCAATAAAAAGCTTCTGATCGGTCCAAAGATATATAAGATGATAGAGCACGAAAATAGCTTCAAAATGACATATCGTACACAAAAATCAGAGTTCAAATGAGAAAGATATGCTAAAATTAAATTCCATGGACTAAAATGCGATAAAAATAAAGTTATTTCTTCAAAAAGGTTCCTAGAGTGACTTATTTGTAGTTATTAAAACTAGAGGGGCCTTGTTGTAATTTTCCTACGGTGGCTAGACAATAGGGATGCACGCGTTATTTCCAGAGATGTCGAGGGATATGGCAAAATCTGGTAAACTTGAGGGTCGAGGTGGTGCTGGATATTAATGGCGGGCATGAGGGTGGTGTGCAGCTGAGACGGTGGCAATGGGACAAGGTTAGCGGTCGTCAAGTGGAGCTACGGGAATATTAAGGTGGATAAGAATTGGAGCATCGAGGCGGAGTGAAGCAAGAATAAGAGGAGGAAGAAGGTTTTCTTTGCTTATATTAGAGTAGGAAGATGCCTCTGATGGTTGCCTCAAGTCATGGGCAAACACAGTGAAACTCGGTGATGCATGAGGGAGATGCATGTGGATCTCTCACAAGACGGAGCCATTTCCTGAGGGTGGGTTCCTGTCACGAACTTGATCCTCAGCTCAGTCAAATACGATGGCAGATGCGGGAGATTTGAGGCCGATGACGTGGCTTTATAGGAGGTGGGGGAGTGTAATGGCGATGCAGGAAGGGTGAGGGTGATGGATCATAATAACCTAGATGGAGGTGAATGGTGAAGGCAGTAGTTACAGGGGAGGAGGAACAATTAGAGAGGAGAGGGTGAAGGTCACATGCGAAGCACATGCCTAGGAGGATCTGCACGTGCCAGGGATAGAAGGAGGGGAGGACACATGCAAAGCACATGACCTCAGGTAAGGAAGTGAAGAGAGAGAGAGAGAGAAGAGAGAGAGGAAATAAAAAGAAGAGCAGATAAAAGGTAATAATAAAAATAAGATTAAAAGTAATAAAATAAAAAATATGGATTAAATAAATAAAAGTAAAATAAAAAAATAAAAAAAGAGAAAAATAAAAAAACAAATAGTAATAAAGTCAAAAGAAAAGATGGTCAACATGAAAGTTACTCATCTTGACAAGATCTACAACTTTTATGAAGGACCCAAAATCAAAAGAGGTCATACGTAGAAAACATATTTTTGAAGGTACTTTATAGATAATAAAATATTGCATTTTCTGTATTTTGTAATTTTGTCTTTTAATTTTGATTTTATTAGTGAATTAACTTATATGCAATATATACATATTAAATCTAATTTTTATGTATTTTTTATCGGTTAGAAAAAAGGTAAAATAAAACCAATCAAGATAAAGTATGTACAAATATAGAATGTTAGGTTTCTATATTTTTCTCTTGATATTTTGATTTTTATGGGTTTTAATTCTTTATGTTAAGTTAGTTAATTAATCAAAGAATATAATTGGTGTGGCCATGAGTCATATTTCCTTGACTCTGGATTTTTCATGGACTGTCGAAGGATAATTGGTCATACTCAAGAGGAAAGTCAACCTGAGTGGGGGATGGTTCAAAAGGTGGGAAGTTCATGGTAACCAGAAATCACGTTTCTTGTCGAAATTGATTACTCTATTTTCCATCATTAAATATGCTCACTCTATTGTGTTCATTTGAAAGTCAGAATGTGAGAGTCATCTAATCCAGGAAGAAGTGTGGGCATGGGGTGGAGTGTATGGGGTAGAGGGAAATGACGGATGAGGGGCTAGGTTTTGAAGAGAGAATTCCCCTGGTCTGACGGAGAAGAAGAGTATCGGGACATGGTCATGTGCGATGGACCCACGAAGTCTGGGACTTCGACACACACAACACAAACACAAAATAAACTTGTAGATTCACTCACTCTATACTTGTGAAGGCACGTTAGAGTTCTATTGTTTATCTTTTCAATTTAAATTTAATGATGAAAAAAATCTTTGAGGAGATTAAACGAAGCATAGGTTCTAGAGAGTGTCATAAAGACTGGCCTGAATTCATACATCTAGTTACATCCACTTTCAGCCAGTATGGGTGTAAATACGGACCATTAGACAAGTACCAATATTACTTCGAGAGTTTGACTTACACGTTGTCCTTTAACCACCCAATCTGTTAAGAGAGATTGTAGTTCCCTCACTGACAAGTAGCTAGTCGTTTTTAAATTCAGTAGTCATAATGAGGCCCCCAGGATTTGGCTCTACCCTAAGTGTGTGATTCTTTCCTACATACAATGAGTGTGTTTCTCTCCACTAGTCACAAGGTTGATTTTATGTGAGCTTATTTACAGTCACCATGATTAGAAGTCTCAATTTTAAGTTAAGGTTATCACTTAGGTCTTAAATGAGCACAAAAAAATCATGCCAAACGAGCAATCCCCATTCCTTCAATTCTTAAATTGTAAAAACATAGGAGGGGAGAACCGAAAAAGCGGATGCATAAATGAACTCAATGATGCAATCTAAGAATAAGACCTAGTGATTCCCCGTGTTCTTCATGCATGATGCAATACAAGGAATTTAAAATTTATACTAAATGATATGCACAGATGAAAATACCTTAAACAAATAGTTATATTAGCAGGAAGAATTGATTTAAAATTTGGATAAGTTGATCGAACAACTAGTGCATATTTTTAGTGAAAATGTGTGGCCTAAAAATTATGAGCAAGGTTAAAAATAAATAACTTAAGCTAGAGTATGTGTACCTAATTTCTACGCCACTCAAGTCGGGTCCCAACCATACAAAAGAGGTTAAAATAGATCTGACACATCACAGAGAGTTCATTTCAGTATTTATTACAAAAATTAGAGTTCAGACATATCCTATAAATGATGCAGAAAATTAAACCTAATGTAAGCTCTCTCTCACAGAAATAAAAATTAGAACAGTCTTTTTTGTAGATCCTTGATCATTTCAAATTTTTCTTTGATCTATCTGCAAAGATATAAATTGTGGTCAGTATTTTAAGTGAGAGAAAAATGCAAATTGAATGCAGAATAAAAAGAAAATGAAAGGAAAATGACACGTAAATTAAACATACAATAATCAAATATAGAAATTTATTCTAAAGTCCTAAAAATACGCCATTCCTTGGAAATGGATCCATTTAATGATCATGGAATCCACCGCTTTAATAGTCATTAATTGTAGTATAGGATGCAGAAAATGATACATCAAAAACCACAAATGTCTAATATTGCAGAACAATTTTTACTTAGTAAGTATTCCAAGGTCAGACACAAGGAACAAACTATTTATAGTTGCGTAGTCCTTAATTAATTTGAATAATTAATTAATTTATACATTAATCTATCTCAAGAAATAAAGTGAAAATAAAATGAAGGAAATGCAGTTCTGAAAATGCAAGCAAAAGAAACAGAGAAGATGATGAGGTACGGAATCTGTGATTATGTATATTTTCAAGCCTCGAATAAAAATATCAATTAAGACTCAAAGTTAATCACAAATAAAAAGAGGTTGATTCTAGAAATATTTATCAATTTGATTTCAGATGGCGTGCTATGAGATTAATCAATGAATAACCATGTGAATAATGTGATCACTTGACAGTTTTTATATAAGAAGATATGACTTGGAAATTCCATGTAAATTACTACTTAAAAATCATAAACTTTAATTACATCAAATATCAGGGGAATCAAATCTCATAGTACGAGACTTTACAACAAATCAAATTCCTTGAAAATAATAATCAATAATGACAGGATTAATCAAATTAAATATCCTCAAATCATTAAATACAGAATAAATCAACGATTTTCTCAATATAAAATATCAAAAAATGTAAATAAATCAGCCTGCATTGGTCAACATAGATCCTCAAATTTGATCACCCCATAAAAGCCTTATGATCAGTCCAAAGATATATACGATGATGGAGAATAGAAACAGCTTCAAAATGACATATTATGCATAAAAATATGAGTTCAAATGATAAAGATATGATAAAATGAAATTTTAAAGACTAACCGAATAAAAATAAAGTTATTTCCTAAAAAAGGCCCATGGAGGGACTTATCTACAATTATAAAAAGTTGGAGAGTCCTTTTTGTAATTTTCCCATGGCAGCACCTGCTCCTCACGTGCGGCTGACTTGTAGGGACCCACGCATTATTTCTAGAAACATCGAGGGGTCTGGTGCAGTTTACCCCCGACACACGTGCTGCACACGTGAAGCAAGAGGCTCAGGGGCGGTAGTAGAGGCTCACGACACCAAGGCTCCATGTGGCAGGTTGCGGGTGGTTTGGCTGATCGAGCCCCCAGGTGTAGAGGTGAGGCTCTGGGAGGAGCGACGTGATCATCAAGGGGTCGTTGGATCAAGGGTAAGCCCCCGATCCAACAGTGGCAAGAGCATCATCAGGTAGAGTAGGTTGAGGGGAGGAGACATAACCGAGGTTGGCCATTGAAGGCGGAGCCAAGGTAGAGCTAGGGCTCTATTGTGGTAGTGCTCGATGGTTCTACTAGATGCCAAGCAAGGTCGAGCGAAGCTGAAGCATTGTTTGCGAGGTGGAGGAGCTGGTGGTGCGGAGCTCAGGGGTTGAGGTGGTGTTGGATGTCGATGGCGGGCGCTAGAGCGGTGTGCAACTGAGAAGACGACGATGGGCAGAGGTCGGCGATCCTCGAGCAAAGCTGAGGGAAAGTAAAGGTGGCTAAGAATTGGAAATTCGAGGTGGAGTAAATCAAGAATAAGAGAGGAAGTGGGTTTCGTTCGCCTCTCTGATGGTTGCTTCAAGTTGTGGGCGAACATGAACAATTCCGTGTGAGAGGTCACCGGAGCACAGGAGGGAGATTCATGTAGATCTCACTAGATGGAGCCTTGCCTGAGGCTAGGCTCCTGTCACAAACCCGATCTTCATCTTACTCAAAGACGACGACAAATGCGAGAGAGGGGAGGCTGGCGACGGGGTTTTATAGGAGGTGGTGAAGTGTAATGGTAGTGAAGGGAGGTGTTGACATGCTTTTCTTAGATTTTAATTAGAAGAATTATGAACAAGTAATTGCAACCCAATCAAGTGTCAACAAAAATTTATTTTTTTCTCAAGCTGATAATTACAGAAAATATGTAGCAAGAGAATTTTGCTATTTAATTTACATGTATAGCAACATGATCGAACTCAGGGAGGCTACAATTCTTGAGGGTTATACTAATAATTTAAAAAAATAATTAAAAGAAAGAAGGAAATCTCAAAAATAGATTATCTTGATTTTTGTAGAATTTTTTTATATTTTTTATTTTTTTAATTTTCTGATTTTCAAATTTTTAATGATTTTAATTTTGAAACTTTAATTTTAAAAAACAATTAATTTAGGGATATTTACCCAGCAGACCCTAAAATCTTTCGAAATTACCTCTACGACCTTTGAAACATCATAATTCCTCCCACGACCCCGTAATCTTGCTAACCCTTACCCTACAGACCCTGTGGTTAACCCCCATCCATTTGCCCGTTAAAACTAACCGGATTCCGTTATCTTCCTTTATATTCTACCCATTTTATTTAGCAAATTTACTGCAAGTGCCACTAACCCCTACCTTCCACCTCCCACTCCCTCCCACCCTCTACTTGCAGCTGAACATGGTGCCCTCCTCTCCCGGTCCGCCGGCGCTCGAAGCCCGCGACCAATACCTCCGATCGCTGCAAAGCCCCCTGCATCGCCCCTCCTCCCTCCATCTCCGTCGGGCGGGTGCGGGAGGTCTGGATGAGGCTGGACAGGGGACTGCGAACATATATTTAATCATATTCTCCCCAAACTTGCGTCTTAACACCAGGATGAGATGTACAAGCCTCGAGCCTTAGTTTGCTATTTGCATGTCAACAGATTCTGAGAACACGCATCACCTGATCGACAATCCGAGAAGAATGCCATATTAGAGATTGGATCGATCTACAACACATCATATATCGAGCTTGATCGACAATCGACAGGACTTTGAGCCTTCGCCAACGGAATACATGAAGAATGACTCATCAGAATCCCTGGAGCTGCATACGAACAACTGTAGATCGATCATCCTCTAATCGAAGTGCATTTCTCCCGAGCTTAATCATTGATCGAGAAGAGCAAAACCATTGCATCAACACCGAGCACCACCGTGTCTAGGAGCATCGCTGAACAGTAGTAGTTCCTGAGCAGCAACGTCATAGATCGACTTCCAACAAGCATCATCTACAGCATCACATCTTGGAAGATCCATCTAATCTACTATTGAGCATCGAAGCAACTGCGAGAACAGATAACATCATCTCAACACCACTGGCCAGAGATCCGAGCTCCATCGAGGATGAAATTTCACACAGAACCACATAATCTGAAGCGCTGTCGAGGTGCTTCGTCGTAGGATATCTGGTATCAAACCATCTAAAGTATGTCGCCTGGAGCTTGTTGAGTTCCATCTGAGAATAGATATGTGTCGTTTCAGCCATAGCGAGCCACACCCCCCCCCCCCCCCCCCCCCCCCCGTCCGGCCGTTGCATCGCCCCCCTCCCCCCCGCAAGGCCTTCCTCCCCAGCATCCCCTGTCCTGCACAGCACCCCACCGCCTCCCTGTCCAGACCTCCCGCACCCGCCCGACCTCCCGCAGTCCCCTGTCCAGCCGCTGCATCTCCCCCTCCCCCACCGCCTGCACAGCACCAGTACCCCACCCCCCCCCCCACCGCAACCCCATCGCCCCCTGTAGCATCGCCCACCCCGTCCCATCGCCCCCTGCCCCTCCCCCGGCGACCCCATCGCACCCTCTGCGGCATCGTCCACCCCGCCCCATCGCCCCCTGCCCCCATTCCCCACCCCCCGCAACCCCATCGCACCCCCTGCGGCATTGCCCGCCCCGTCCCATCGCCTTGCTGAAGCCCACGCCTCCCCAACACCTCAGCCAACTGTCGGTTAAAGCCCCTCCCATCCCACAACCCGGCGACCCCCAGGCCGATGCATCCCTGCGAAGCTACATGCCGCCCACCTACTTCCTCCTGTTCAGGTCCAGAGGTTTGGCACCGCGGGGGGAGGCTGTCTACAGAGGAGGTCAAAGGAGGATACATTATCCTTTCTTCTGGGTTAATTTTAGCCATCGGATCGTGGTTTGGTTAGATTAACTCGTCTTTAACTCAATGAAGTTAACTTTAGATGTGTCAATTTAACGGTAGGGTTCGTGAGGTAAGACGGAGCAAGTTTACAGGGGTGAGGGAGGAATTACGATGTTTCAAAGGTCGTAGAGGTAATTTCGAAAGATTTTAGGGTCTGCTGGGTAAATATCCCATTAATTTATATTCAAAACAAATGTATACAAAAAAGGAAGGTAAACTTTTTAGATTTTATAAATACAACAAAAATTCCCAAAATATCCAAATAAAACTTTTTTTGTATTTTTGATGAATTTTTACTGTTTGAATATTTTTTCAAAGATTTTTAATTTTTTTTAAGATTTTTAGAATAAATGAAAATAAGGAATAATGAAAACATTGGGTAAACAAGATTATTTTTTAATTTGAAATTACCAAATAAATGTGAAAATTATGAAAAGTATTTTTCTAAAATCTCAAGTTAATTATCTACAAACAGGAACTGAAATCATTATTTTTAGGTTTTTCTACAATTATATATGATTTATTTGAGATTTTTTAGTAATTTCATTCTTCAAGTTTTAAAAATATTTAATGCTTGAAATTTGCAAAGAAAATAAAAGACGATAAAATAGAACTAAGCTATGTTTTGGAATTTTTAATGCAATATTTGAAATGTTATGCTTTTTTAAGTTCAAATAAGGAAAATGCAAAGTTTTTTATTTTTTCACAAATGCAAAAAATTGTACAATGAATAGACACAAATCAGGAGTCTAACTTATTTTTTTGAGAATCTATTAAATACAAATAAAATTTATTTCAATAAGAAAAGAATGCAATTTAAATGTCTGGAAGACAGAGCGGAAATGTAATTTCTTGAAAAGATTTCTAGCAATTTGTAACACAAAAATAAATGTAGGTTTCCTTATGCAATTTGCATTATAAAGCATATGCAAGTCACATGAATGAATAGAATTAGAATTTGTTCCCAAATACAAAGTACTACAGGGAAGAATTGAAGGATATTGAGTATCCTCAAGCGCATCACGGAAGCGTGTCGATCGCATCGTATGCAATCGGAGCAACTAGTCGTACTAGATGCTAGATGCAGCGGAAATTAAAATTTTAACTTTCAAGATGAAACCACATGATCACGAGAACACTTCTCGGATCGTTTCATCAAACCACCAAGTATAAGGAATACCTCTTGAAGCGTGGTTGTGATCGCGAGATCCCAAAGTAGAGATCCTCCTATCTTAAGTCCGATCCACGAAGAACGCACTTGCGGGCGCGATGATGAGTCACGTTCCTTCCCGCAATCCTCGATGAAGATCCAAGCGATGGCTCCCCCGATTTCGTCAAACGAAATCCGTCGTCTTCCTTTAGAGTAAGAAACTCCAAAGAAGATGGAGATCCACGAGTCGTCGAAGAAGAAGCCGAGAGTCTCTCTTTTCTCAACACAAAGTGGACGGCCACTTAATGAAGAAGAGAAAGAGAGAGATGGCGAGAATGAGAAAGAGAGAGAGAGAGAGTTGTCACCTTGTACAACTCTTAATCATGTACCATGGAGAGGCTACCCTAGCCCTCCTTATATACTAGTTTAGGATCCAATGGATCTCAATCCATGGGACACATGGATCCAAGGGCTATGCTTGGTCCATGATAAATCAATGGCTAGGATTTGTTGTTCAATAACAACAATTAATCAAGAGATAATATAACAAATGAGGTGGAGTTAACCAACCCCTAAAAAGGGGGGGGGCGTCACCCATGAACTCTTCATGGGTGACGCCACCCATGAGGGTGGTTGATTTCTCCATTTTATTTATTATATTATTCCTCAATTAATTACAATAAATATCCACCAAAATAATTCCAAAATTAATTTGTGAATATTTCAATCTTGCCACTGAAAATTATGTGAATCATATTCACAACCCAAACTAGTTAGTAAATTGCATTTCCAATTAATTAACAAATGTGAATCCAATTCACATTATTAATTAACAAATGCTATTTACATAAATTCTCTCTCTTATATATATGTATATTATAAATCATATTTATAACATACATATATCATGGATAGTGCTATCCACATTCTCTTAATCCTTGATAATTAAATCTCATTTAATTATCTTAGATAATCATTTTCTCAATATGAATCATATTCATATTTAAGCTTGATAATTAAATCACATTTAATCATCAAGTCCTTGCTTGGATATACATTTCATCAAATGAATTATTCTTGAACCCTTTCAAGAATAATGTGCTTTCTCCGCAGATACTTGGAGATAAGGACAGGGCGATTGTATTGTTCCACGTATAGTGACTTGGATGTTGAGATCTCGTCTCAAATCCAGATCGTACGAACCTCCCACAGATGCTTGATTAAATCAAGACCGCAAATCCAATCTTCTCATTGAATCTGAATCTCATTCAGACCAATGTCCAACACTTGGACTAAGATCGGATCGCTTCTCTACTGAAAGGAGTCACTAAAATCCAGACCTGTTTCATCACTCCCTCGGAATGGAAGCGTCATGGATATACAATCGTTTATGATCACATCACCCTTCAGGTATTCCCAATACCTGTACATCCTGCATACTGGAAGACCCATGGTCAACCCGAAGATCAAGATCAATTTTACACTGTCTTCTTCAGGGTTTGATCACTAAGTTTCTCATTTGATCATTGGGATTTGGTATCGATCATATACTTTCCAAAAGCATATATCATACCTAGGTCTTGATCATATACTTTCCAAAAGTATATATCAAACCTACAAATTCAGTCAAGCTTCCAAAGCGAGACGACCGTGCACGGAATTTGATTCTTCCCAATATCTCATGAGTGAGCTCATGTCTTCCGGTTCAGTAGTGAACCTGTATGATCCCTTTGAGAGATCGTATTACTCATATGCCCTTATATGCACACCAACGTGCCGGTGTATAGACCTTGGTTAGGTCATCAACCTATTGGTCTGTCAAATGTACATACTCAGACATATAGCAATACATCTGTCTCCGGTCAGAGGATGCGTGCCTATGCTGTGACAGCATTCAACATAGGACTTATGTTATCTCGATCTCGTTAAGTCAACTCTTTGACCTAACTAATCTGACACCTCCGAATCTGTATTCCTATGCAGAGGACCTGCATCAAGAGGTCGGTCAGATATCAGCCTATGTGAGAAAGGATTGCCATCTCCTACTCAGGCTGGAGATCACATCTTAACAATCATTTGATGGTACTTGATGAGTCCTCAATCTAACTCTTTAGATATTCATCCAAGCACCAGCCTCTATGATTCAATTATTGAATCAACAACTGTTTGATCATTAAGATAGCCATGGTACATAACCCTAATTGTACAGAGGGACCTATTATGCAAATTATTTATTCTTCATTTCAGATCAGGGAATGATATTCGCAATAACATTTATTGCATAATGGCTCGCCGTGGGCTCACATGTCCAACAAGAATGTGTAATTTACCAAAAAAATTTATGCTTGAATCTGACGGGCCCTCTTTGCAATTCTTAGATATGTTGGGGGTCTTTTGATATTTTCCCAAAAATAGGGCTTCCATTCGTGGGGTGTTCTGTTCTTTTGTTCGATCATGAGCTGCTCATTGGAAGGCGCATCGCCCCTCTTCCTTCTCCATACCAAAAGGGCAGTGGCGGCGGCATGGATGATGGACGGCTGGGCTAACGATGGAGGCGGATCTGGCGTCAACGGTGATGGAGTAGGTGGTGAGCACCGCTTGCGGATTGGTAGGGCGACACCTATTGTCGGAATTTTTATTTTCTTTATTTTATATTTTTTGTGAATAGTAGCTGAATATATTTTTGTAATTTTTTAAAAAATACTTGACATGAAAATAAATACAAACATGAAAACTGATTCGAGCACGACGGATCGATCCACAAATAATTAAACAGCAAATTAGTGGGTGGATGCGGATCTAGAGATGTAGACGAATGGATCTGGATCTCCGACCACCATGCGTGGTCGGAGGTGCGCGGTCGCGTGAGATAGAGTGGAAATGAAGATGTCACGAAAATGACGTGGATGATTGAAAATCATAGGTGGATTAGGTTGTGATGAATCTATTATTAACAATTAAGATCTAAAATTTAACAATGAAATCGAAGCAAAAAAATAAATCTAAAATTAATCTAGAAGTATGACGAAAAATAGAATGAATGTGTATATCACCAATGGAAGAGGATGAACATTGTGATGGCCTCGACGAAAATCACCTCGTTGTCATCGGACGGCTCGGAGGATAGGTACCTTTGTACGACAAGATTGCTCTCAGAGATCGGGCTCCTCTCACCAAAAGTTTGATCAAGTGAGAATGAGGGAGGAAGAGCCAATTAAATAGAAAATAAAAAGAATTTGAAATTCAAAAATTAAATGGAGAGGAAAATAAGGAAGGGGGTTAGTGATGGAATTAAATAAATAAAATAAAATAATAAAATAAATTTAAAACAAAATTCAGAATTAAATAAAGTAATAAAATAATTAATTGGTAAAAAATAATTAGCCACGTTAATGGTGGTCATTTAAGGTATACGATCAAATTTTATATACATGGTAGGTTTTTAAATCAAGTAAATAAATCAATTGAATTTTTGTAATTATATTAATTTAATTATCTAATGTTAGATATTAATGTTTTTGGTGGTTTTATATAAGGAGGTTAATTTTATACATATCACATATATAATGTACATTATGCACTTATACAAATAAGGAAATGAATTTTTTAAATTTTCGTTAACATATTTACTTTAAATTATAGTGAACAATATTTACAATTTCTAAAAACATAATATGTACAGAAATAAAATAATAAATAAAATAAATAAATGTTCAAATTGCAAAAACCACCTCAGAAAATATATTTTCAACCGTAACTCCAAAAATTATGAGACCACATCCACATGGAGACGAAACTAGTCTTTCAATTATAGCTTTACGGCTTTTTCCGAGTGTGCTTACATTTTTTGTACGTGATTTTATTTTGCAAATATTTTTATTACTTAGGAAAAATTTTTATTTACAACTTTCATTAAGAAATTATTTAGTTTGAAGTCAATTTATATACAAATAAAATAGTGTATGTTTTGTACAAGTATACAAAGAATAAATTCAAAATATTAACAAAATATAGTTTTTTGGAATTTTTTGATTAAAGACCCTATCTCCCCCTACCTACTTTATTCCTAGTTGATCAGGTCAAGTCTTGACCTTCTCTCAGGGTTTGGGTCAACCTGTATGTATTACATATATACAAAATTTTTATTTTTTATATATTTCCTTTGTTCTTTATTTATTTATTTTAGGTTAAAATAATAATGTATGTACAATATTTACACACAAATGCAAGTTAGTAAGAATATGGATTTATCAATATATACAAGTATTTTATAAGGTATTTTAAGCTAAAATAAATGAATAAAGATGATGAAATGTATATTCATCATCCCCCTATGCTTTACCTTCGTTGGTCCCTTAACAAACACTTATTTGAATGAATAAGTGAAAACAAGAAAAGAAAGGAAATTAAAAAAATAGGAAAATTGAGTATTAAACTTTTCTTCGTAAATTTGTAGTATGGAGCTCTATCAGACCTTTGGATTATTATTGTGGCAGAACCTTAATGGGAAATGGATTTAAAACCTAACATCCTTCAAGTTCCACAAGACTCCTATTCAGGTTGCATCAATAGTCAGATCAGAATAAGCCTACATGCACAAGTTCTTATGACTATGCATCTTTACTTGTAGGTGTATGTGAAATATATCTCCCCATCTCAAAACTAGAAAATAAACAGCTTCTCTCAACAAGGTAACTCTAGTCTCCCGGCCTAGCAACTCTTTCCTCGAGGAACGAGGATATTCCCTTCTAAGTTCAAATACAACCAACTCAAGAAGAGGGGATGGATAAAAGAATGGACGGTAACCAATGTAGCTACATGTCCTTGGATACGTGACCAGTATAGCCAAGTCATCCGCTGCAAGCATACAAAAATTTGACTTTGAAGCTCTCTTTTTTCACTTGTATATACACTCTGACAGACGTTTTACTTTTCAATCAATAATGTCCACTTTTGGAGATCCTGCATTTTTTATCTTTTCTTTTTTACTTTCAAATATATACAAGGTGCATCATGTGCATAAGGAGTTTTTCCTCTTGAGTGAGTAGACTATCCCTATTTGAAGCATTATTGCAACCCCATAGCAGCCTGTATTTAGACCTCAATGTCACTAGACCAGGTTGAGATGTTCCCTCCCTATAGGAGGATAGGAGGTTCCTTATGTATGTACTACCTTCGTATGCTACTCCAAGCTAAAAGATTCTGCCTCCTCACTAGCTTCTCCATGAAGAGCTACGTGTAGAGTGCTTGTCTAAGATAAGCAATGGTCTGAAAGAATCAGTTGGTGTTGTTAAATATTCCAATTAGACTAATTAAGACAACATGTAAACATAGTCTTATGGACTCGAAGAATTAAGTCAATAGGACCTGAAAAGTCTTAACTCCAGTTCTTTTAAGGTTCCTTTGAAATTAAGTGGATTAAGGTCCAACTAGGATCCATTCCTTAATTTTATTCCATACTCAGTTTAAATGTAAATATTATCCAAAAAATGCACATCCAAATGCAAAAAATATGTACAATGCAAAGAAAAGAAGGCAAAATCTTTTTTTAAAACCAAGTTTTGAACTTTTTAAGGATTTTTGAAAAAATAAAGAAAAGAAAGAAATATGATGCACATGTACAAAGAGATTTTTTGGAATTTTTTAATTATGCAAATTTTTATAGACTTTTGGTTTTTGTAGTTTTTAGGGATTTTTTAAGAAAAAAGGTTGGTAACATATACAAGTACATACAAAATAATTTATAAGAGGGATTTTGTTTATTATTTTGTTTTTTGTTTTGTTTTTGTTTTTTATTTTGTTTGTTTTTTTTTTATTTTTTGTTTTTTTGTTTCTATTTTGTTTTTTTGTTTTTTAGATGGAAGGTGACCAAAGTCTATATACACACACGTGGATTTCACGCATTTATATACATATCCTAATAATATAAAACATAATTACATTTAAAAGTATGAGTTATGTCTAAAGTATATATACAATATATACAACACCCCTCTATACTTAGCTCGAACTATATCCTCATAGTGATCAGAGAGCGTCAAAGGAAGACATAACTCGTGCTAAGTATAGAAAAGTGAAAAGACTCCTATGCTACGATGACTCAAAGAAAAGATGAAAAGAATAGAAGTTGGTGATCACCCTATACTTAGGATCAAGTAATCCTAAGTATAGAAGACTGTACAAAAGGGAAAACCAATGAAGAGAATGTACAAACTCAATGGATAGACTTTCCCTCCTATACTTGAGGTGGAATAGCCCTAAGTATAGAATATCAACAAGTTGGGGGACAATCGAGAGATCAGAAGAACAAAAACACAAAGAGACGATATAAACAACACAAATCATTCACCCCCCTTATACTTAGGATAAAGTGCATCCTAAGTATAGCATATATACGCACGAAAAAGAGGTGAATGATAGACAGAAGAAGAATGAATGAAACAAAAGGATACACAAGAGGTGTGGATGTACAAAAATTAAGAAGGTCGAAAGCAACTTCTTGTGAGATCGTTGAGGAATGGATCTGACAAGGTATCAGTCGATATCAGGGTCATCATTAGACACAAACTGATAAGGATCAACTAGGAATGTATCCTCAATGGTCTCAGAGTGTGTGGGCATGAACCGATCAGTGCAAGTAGTGTGGTCATGTCTGACCTAGGAAGTCTCACTAATATCAAAGTAAAAAGGCTTAAACTCATTATCAGAAAAAGTAAGATCAATTTCAACCTGGTGAGCCTCTACTAGATCATCATCTTCATCAAAAGACCCGAATTTTATAAAAGCAATCAAATCAAATTTGGCCATATCGGTCTCATCTAAATTAAGGTGAAAAGGAACAGACTTATTAGAGAAAGTAGTTAAATCATGTATGTCTTGTCTAGTCTCAGAGTATGCCTTCTGCTCTAAGGTGTCTATTGTGTAAATCCCACATATGTCATCAATGCACGCCACATACCAGAAGGGGAAACTCCAAGGTCTATGCTTTTCGAGTATTCCTCCTTTAAGAGGAATTCTTAGGTCTCAGTATCAACCAACATACAACAAAAATATCTAATAGTATCATCAAGGACAAAGTCCTTAGGATTGATTAACACGGGCATGCTCTCATGGGATGCAGGTCTCTGGTGAGTAATGGGTCTAGTGATCAACACATCGCTCCCTACATAATAATGGAAATGAATCTCTCCTGATACATAATCAACAAAGGTTCTCGCAGAGGCAAGGAAAGGTTATCCTAGGATGATTGAAGCACTGCCGTCAAGGAAAGTGTTATCACAAGAATAGTCAAATATGGAGCAACTCACAAGAGATGTGATAGTATTCCCTTTCTTAGAATGTGGACGATGAGAGATGGTGTGGGCAGTGGTCATGGTCAAAGAGTGATGCTCAAATTTGCTCCTCTGCTTTCTCTTCTTATGTTGAGGAGTAGATAAATGTGTCATGTCCTGGTGAAGTGGATCTTTAATGATCTCAAGTATAGTAGCCACCACTTGGGGTTTAGTCAACATTTTTTGAATTTTTGGATCTCCTCCATACAAGGAAGGATATCAGAATCATCATTTACACATGGATCTCCAAGAGCAGTCTATACAGTGGCATTCTCGAGGTCAAAGGTGGGACATGTGGTGAATGAATGTGTTGAAAAATATTCTGGCATGGGTGCCCTCTCCTCACAAGATGAATCAACAATGTTTCCCCTGAAATATTTTTAGATTTTTAAATTTTTATAATTTTTGTATTTTAGGTAATTACAAGATCCCGTGATGATCCTCAAGTGAATCCATATCCTCAAATAGTGGAGCATCATTCTGTCTAGTATTTATGCTAAATAGATTGTTAATCCTTTAATTCATATGATCCATCATCTGGTTCAAGGTCTTAATTGTGAACATCATGAAAGGTGACTCCAAAATCCCAGATCAGGCGAGTGGAATGAGGGTGGGTGAAAACCAAAGTCTGATTCCTGAAATATTGGGTTAGGTGGATATATACAAAAATCACGAGGAATGTCCTCCTCGAAAAATGGAGGTGGACTAGTTGGAGGGTGCAAGGGATCCGTGAAGGTCAAATAAAAATCACACCAGTCAAATATGTGAATAGAGGGGTGTTGAAGAATCTCGTATTCATCATGCTAAAAAGTCCTTATTAAAATCCCTGCTTAAACAAACCAATAAAAATCACCTCTAAAACTCTATTTTTATCATGTATTATATTGTCTATAATTAACCTTAATTATTGTGTATTTAATTGTCCTTATTTTTCTGTAATTATTTTATCACTCAAAAACCCCTAAAAATTAGGTAGATAAGTTGTCTATAATTCACTGACCTTTAAAACCACAAAAATACAAAAACAACTCAAAACCACAAAATCGGTGTTTTTATCCCCTTAAAAATGCCCCCAAAAATAGCTTTTGTACAGATGACCTCTTTTGGCTTTTTGCCCAACATGAAAGTTGTAGATCTCGTCGAGACGAGCAACTTTCATGTTCTGACTTTTTCCAAATTCGGCCTCTAACTATTTATTTTCTAATTTCCTTTGTATTTATTATTTGATTTATTCTGAGTGGACCACGTGGCGCCCTCTGGGCCGCCCACGTGGCCCGCTTTATCGCCCGCCACCTGGTGGCCTCCTGGGCCGTTGGATCTTCCTAAATCCGCCCCCATCTCCACCGTCCAGCCTCGCCTATCTCACAGCCGCCCGATCTGATCTCAGATCAGATCTCGGCCGCTACTTCGCGCCTCCACCTCAGCCACTCGATCATACTCCATCTAACGTCCTCCCTTGCGCCACGTCGCCCCTTCACCTTACACCGTCAGATCTCCTCCACAGATCAAATCACAACCGCTCCTTTCTGCCTCAAATCCAGCCGACCGATCAGATCTCATGATCTGATCGCTACCGTTCCCTCGCGCTTCAATCGCCACCATCCGATCAGATCCTTGGATCTAATCTTATCCCTCCGCCCACACTCGTATTCCAGCCGTTGGATCGAAAGATCCAACGGCTAGCAGCTCATCTCCTACCTCCGTAAACCCCCCCCTTTCCCAGCCGTTTCGCCTCGCGCATCCTCAGCCCCTTCCATTTATGCACGCCATATCCGGCCTCCTCGACCGCTCCTAACGGTCGCCCCACGTCGTCCATAGATCCCCCTTCCTCGCGCCTCCATTAATCCACCTCCACCATCACGGCTCCACCATTAAAACCTCTCTCCAAAACGCCCCTCCCCCATGTAACCTCCGAACTCCGCCTCCTATAAAACCCCTCCTCCGTCACCATTAGCCATGATCCACCATTTGGGAGCTTCGGCCCGAGCCCCTGGCTCTCCGGTGACAGCGGAGGAGCCCTTGCAAGGGGGCGTCGACGGCCGAAGCCCCGGTGTGATCCGCGGCCCCCGGCCACGTCGCGGCAGCCAATGGCGAGCCGCCGAGCACCGGGGAAGGGTCGCCCCCGTCGTGCGAAGACCCCTGAGCTCATCTGAGCTCAAGCCCAGACCTCCTCCTCCGCCAACTCCTCGCTCCGGCGAGGAGATTTTTCGTCTTTATTTATCTTTTTCTCCGATTAAATTCCACCACCTACAACCACCATCGCTCCCATCTGATCCTCCCACGAGCTCCACCCGACCACCAGCACCCTCGCCGACCACTCTCCCTTCTCCAGAACCCCCTACCACTCCGACCCACCTCCTCCTCCATCTCGCCGGAGGAGGAGCTTTGGCCTCCATCTCCGATCACCCTCAGGCCACCATTCGCCTCACACACACACTCCCGCACCTTCCGCACGCACGCTTCGGCTAAAATAACCATGCAGGATCTCAATGACCGGAGTACGCGTCGGCGCAACTTCAAGCTCCTCTCCGCCGGCGAGGATCCCCCGTTCCTCTCCTCTGACCCGCTTCGGAGCCCCGCAGCACTTCCCGGATCTTCGCCAGCCACCCAGCTGTCTTCGCCGACCTTCAGGAGCTCGAAGACATGGCGGAGGAGCAATTGGCATGTCGCCGGAGCCCCGCCTCCTCCGGCGACATGCAGAGGAGCACGAGGAGCAGGCACCGTCCGATCATCGGGATCGGACGGTCACGACGAAGACACGTGGACGACCCGAGCCTCGTCTCCGAACTATAGGCTCGGGTCATACGAGCCTAACGCCGAACCGCCAGAAGATTCCACGTGGCCCGAGCCACAGGGCTGACCCGAGCCTAGCCCCCTCACGTGCAGCGCACGTGAGGTGCTGGGAAAATTGCACAAAGAGACCCGACTATTTCTGAGAATTACAATCTAGTCCCCAGGCACGTGCCTCACGTGCGTGCCTGGGTATTTTACAGGGAGGCCCTCAAGGATTTGAATAATTGCAAAAAGGCCCCTGCGCGCAAATGGAGAAATTACATCTAGGCCCAGGCGGTTTTTGGTATTTACAAATGGGTCCTTCCAGGGACCCATTTGTAATATTTATCCTTTATTTTTCTTGCATTTTTATTACATTTATGCCCTCGCACTGTTTTTAGCATAACTTGAGCATCGTAGGTCCAAATTGCATGATTTTAGTGTCGTTTTGATCCTTATTTTGTCCTCTACAATCTAGCATACTTATTTGTCTCATTTGATACTGTTTTAAATTAAGTGAATTTTTATGTCAAAAATGGGACCTAGCTTTGCTTGTTTTGCTTGATTTCATGACCGATTTTTAATTATGTGTTCAAAATGGCTCTAACTTCTTTATTTATTGTGTTGCTCATATTTTAGGGTATAATTGTAGCATTTGAATCATCATGCATGTTTCTTTGCATTGTTTGCCCATGCATCACTTTAACTTGCATAAAAATATCTAAAAAATACATGCATCATGGCATCGCCTTGTAAATATCATCGTGCATCATAAATTGCATATGGACCTGAAATTGAAATTAATTGATATTATACCTTCATGAATCAAAATTCAAAAGCTATAATTAAGCAGCTGTATCCCTGTGTTCGACCTTGGTACACTTACCAAGTATAAATATTCCACAGCATTCAAAGACTGTGGTTTTTGCTGAACCAAATTCGCCTCCTGTACTACAGCATTATTTATATTTATTAAAGAGGCGAATTTTACGTTCATCAAATGGCGCCGTTGCCGGGGATACGGCTTTGCTTAATTTTTGAATTTTGATTTGTAAATTCTTGGTCCTAATTTCATGCATCATTTCTTTGCATTATTTTGCTGATTTAATTTCTCAGAGTTCTAACTTTTCTCTTTTGTGGCAGGGCCCATGAAAATCGGGGACGCCTGATCGTCATGGAGGCGCGAAGTTGGGAGCTTCAGCTGAAGAGGCCGCAAAAGAAGCCGTGAAGATTTCTAAGACTTTTATCAGTCAAATTTTGCATTGCATATTGTAAAAAAAAAAAAATATTGCATCTGCATATTTATTTCCAGTATTGCATTTTGTAAAAAAAAAAAAAATTTCCCCCCGCACACACGCACACACACACACACCTACACTGCACATCTTCACCCCCACCCACCCCCTGTATATTTCTCTCTCTCTCTCTCTCTCTCTCTCTCTCTCTCTCTCTGGTATATCTACTCTTCACGAACCCCCTCCCCCTCTCCCTTGTATCATAGAACCCCCCCTAATGCAGACCTTACTTAGGCTATTTGTAGCCTAAGTATAGGGGGGACCTGCCTGCCCTTCCTTCCCTCGTCCCGTCTTCTTGTACTTAGGCCAATTTTGGCCTAAGTATAGGGGGACCCTCCTCCTCAGTTCCGCTATATCACCCTGTACTTGAACCGAGCCTTGGCTTCATGGCACTTGTGCTATGAGGACATAGCAAATTTTAAGTATAGGGGGGTATACCGTATATTATTGTTTATTACTTTAGCCTTAGCTCACGTTTTTAAAACTTTTTAAAATTCATTTTTCGGGCTGGGTTTTGGTAAACTAGTGAACTGAGTAAAATCCTGTAAAAATTAAAATTTTGAGGGATTAATCTTTGTAAATAACCCTTTTTCAAAAAAAAATGAAAAATTAAAAATGTTTTTCGGAATTTGGCTCTGACTACTAGGCTTAGTAAACATTTTCAGTGAGGGAACCTCGGTCTCCCTTAGCAGAGTGGGTGGTTTAAAGGACACCGCATATGGCACCGTCCTTAAGGATCACGGGTCTCGACCCGCACTTACACCCATACTGGCTGAGAGTGGATACTTTTATTTATTTGAGCCTGGGTCAGTCATTGTCTCTCCGACAAAAAAAAAACTATAAAACCCATAAAAATCTGCAAAAATCAAAAATCACACAAAAATTCACTAACCCATGGAGTTGGTGTTTTCCTGACACATTCACACTCACGCAAGGCTTGAGGAATTTGAGGACACTGGATCTCTGGGATCTAGAGAGTCTGAGTTAACATACCTTAGTCATTAGGGTTTTCATGACTTAAATATCCATACTCCTCTGGTTTGAAAGATTTGAGTGCTATATTGCACTCTTAATCTCTACTTTCAAGAAAATATGATCAGCACAGTCACTTCCACAACTGCATAATTGATGAGCTGAGATGAGATATCACTTGAGGAACTAGGACCATAGATTTAAGTTTAGACCTGATCTGATGATATTCGAGGATGGGATAAAGTTAATGAAGGCTTCAGAAAACCTGAGTGTCAGCAAAAACCCTAGCCAGTATGTGAAACAAGATTCATATGCTATCTCTTGATATTTACCTAAAAGTGCCAGGGTGTGATGAAACTTAAAGAAACTTGTTGATCAGTGTGCGCCAATCTCTTGGTAAAAGCAGTGGAGCTAGCCAACAAAAGAAATGAAATGTCAAAGAAAAGCTCTAAAATCAAAGTCACTTCCAAATGAGCTTCCACCAATGGCGAGCGCTCCCAACCATTTTTAAAGTGTCCACTTGGACCAAGCGCAAATTAGGACCAAGGAGTCGGGCTGACACCACAAAAAGGGCCCTGCATCGTAAGCGATACAAGTCTGGGTGTCGAAGGTATCTTAGATACTCAGAAAAGACACACCCCGGTGTACTCCCAGAAAAACAAGTGCAGACGACTCCAACTCTCTTGACGGACACATTGACCAACAAAGTATTAATATACAAGTGTTGAGTAAAAGGCACTCGAGAGGCCCCTTGTTCCAATGTGAGGGTGAGAAAAATATACACAATCCCATGTACCTCCATCAACTGGCCGTCCATCTACATTTTAAAGTCTGACAAACTAAAGAGATGGTTGACTGAAGCAAGAGTAGACTTCTTCTCTAGTATTGAGGATTAGGTCTAGAGGAGAATCTTTGGGACTGGAACTTTGGGTGATGCATCGACTCGGCTCTCATGAAATGCAGTACACTAAATGTCATATCCTTATATTATATGTACAAAAAGAGAGTCTGATAATCAGAGAAGTTGGATTCCTTCTGACAAAGGTGTGGATAAACCCAGAATTTTAGGATAACTTAGGTCAAGAGTCTTCGAAAGATCAAGCCTTGTATTTTTCACGCGCGCTGTCAGGAATCAATCCGACTCCTTCATTCCTTAGATGCTCGAGGACGAGCATGGTTTAAGTATAGGGGTATGATGAATCTCGTATTCAT
The DNA here is from genome assembly GCA_037367405.1 of Ottelia alismoides. Lineage (NCBI taxonomy): Eukaryota > Viridiplantae > Streptophyta > Magnoliopsida > Alismatales > Hydrocharitaceae > Ottelia > Ottelia alismoides. The sequence goes on along the minus strand of JAZKJV010002362.1, from coordinate 193,935 downwards.
CATGCTAAAAAGTCCTTATTAAAATCCCTGCTTAAACAAACCAATAAAAATCACCTCTAAAACTCTATTTTTATCATGTATTATATTGTCTATAATTAACCTTAATTATTGTGTATTTAATTGTCCTTATTTTTCTGTAATTATTTTATCACTCAAAAACCCCTAAAAATTAGGTAGATAAGTTGTCTATAATTCACTGACCTTTAAAACCACAAAAATACAAAAACAACTCAAAACCACAAAATCGGTGTTTTTATCCCCTTAAAAATGCCCCCAAAAATAGCTTTTGTACAGATGACCTCTTTTGGCTTTTTGCCCAACATGAAAGTTGTAGATCTCGTCGAGACGAGCAACTTTCATGTTCTGACTTTTTCCAAATTCGGCCTCTAACTATTTATTTTCTAATTTCCTTTGTATTTATTATTTGATTTATTCTGAGTGGACCACGTGGCGCCCTCTGGGCCGCCCACGTGGCCCGCTTTATCGCCCGCCACCTGGTGGCCTCCTGGGCTGTTGGATCTTCCTAAATCCGCCCCCATCTCCACCGTCCAGCCTCGCCTATCTCACAGCCGCCCGATCTGATCTCAGATCAGATCTCGGCCGCTACTTCGCGCCTCCACCTCAGCCACTCGATCATACTCCATCTAACGTCCTCCCTTGCGCCACGTCGCCCCTTCACCTTACACCGTCAGATCTCCTCCACAGATCAAATCACAACCGCTCCTTTCTGCCTCAAATCCAGCCGACCGATCAGATCTCATGATCTGATCGCTACCGTTCCCTCGCGCTTCAATCGCCACCATCCGATCAGATCCTTGGATCTAATCTTATCCCTCCGCCCACGCTCGTATTCCAGCCGTTGGATCGAAAGATCCAACGGCTAGCAGCTCATCTCCTACCTCCGTAAACCCCCCCTTTCCCAGCCGTTTCGCCTCGCGCATCCTCAGCCCCTTCCATTTATGCACGCCATATCCGGCCTCCTCGACCGCTCCTAACGGTCGCCCCACGTCGTCCATAGATCCCCCTTCCTCGCGCCTCCATTAATCCACCTCCACCATCACGGCTCCACCATTAAAACCTCTCTCCAAAACGCCCCTCCCCCATGTAACCTCCGAACTCCGCCTCCTATAAAACCCCTCCTCCGTCACCATTAGCCATGATCCACCATTTGGGAGCTTCGGCCCGAGCCCCTGGCTCTCCGGTGACAGCGGAGGAGCCCTTGCAAGGGGGCGTCGACGGCCGAAGCCCCGGTGTGATCCGCGGCCCCCGGCCACGTCGCGGCAGCCAATGGCGAGCCGCCGAGCACCGGGGAAGGGTCGCCCCCGTCGTGCGAAGACCCCTGAGCTCATCTGAGCTCAAGCCCAGACCTCCTCCTCCGCCAACTCCTCGCTCCGGCGAGGAGATTTTTCGTCTTTATTTATCTTTTTCTCCGATTAAATTCCACCACCTACAACCACCATCGCTCCCATCTGATCCTCCCACGAGCTCCACCCGACCACCAGCACCCTCGCCGACCACTCTCCCTTCTCCAGAACCCCCTACCACTCCGACCCACCTCCTCCTCCATCTCGCCGGAGGAGGAGCTTTGGCCTCCATCTCCGATCACCCTCAGGCCACCATTCGCCTCACACACACACTCCCGCACCTTCCGCACGCACGCTTCGGCTAAAATAACCATGCAGGATCTCAATGACCGGAGTACGCGTCCGCGCAACTTCAAGCTCCTCTCCGCCGGCGAGGATCCCCCGTTCCTCTCCTCTGACCCGCTTCGGAGCCCCGCAGCACTTCCCGGATCTTCGCCAGCCACCCAGCTGTCTTCGCCGACCTTCAGGAGCTCGAAGACATGGCGGAGGAGCAATTGGCAAGTCGCCGGAGCCCCGCCTCCTCCGGCGACATGCAGAGGAGCACGAGGAGCAGGCACCGTCCGATCATCGGGATCGGACGGTCACGACGAAGACACGTGGACGACCCGAGCCTCGTCTCCGAACTATAGGCTCGGGTCATACGAGCCTAACGCCGAACCGCCAGAAGATTCCACGTGGCCCGAGCCACAGGGCTGACCCGAGCCTAGCCCCCTCACGTGCAGCGCACGTGAGGTGCTGGGAAAATTGCACAAAGAGACCCGACTATTTCTGAGAATTACAATCTGGTCCCCAGGCACGTGCCTCACGTGCGTGCCTGGGTATTTTACAGGGAGGCCCTCAAGGATTTGAATAATTGCAAAAAGGCCCCTGCGCGCAAATGAAGAAATTACATCTAGGCCCAGGCGGTTTTTGGTATTTACAAATGGGTCCTTCCAGGGACCCATTTGTAATATTTATCCTTTATTTTTCTTGCATTTTTATTACATTTATGCCCTCGCACTGTTTTTAGCATAACTTGAGCATCGTAGGTCCAAATTGCATGATTTTAGTGTCGTTTTGATCCTTATTTTGTCCTCTACAATCTAGCATACTTATTTGTCTCATTTGATACTGTTTTAAATTAAGTGAATTTTTATGTCAAAAATGGGACCTAGCTTTGCTTGTTTTGCTTGATTTCATGACCGATTTTTAATTATGTGTTCAAAATGGCTCTAACTTCTTTATTTATTGTGTTGCTCATATTTTAGGGTATAATTGTAGCATTTGAATCATCATGCATGTTTCTTTGCATTTTTTGCCCATGCATCACTTTAACTTGCATAAAAATATCTAAAAAATACATGCATCATGGCATCGCCTTGTAAATATCATCGTGCATCATAAATTGCATATGGACCTGAAATTGAAATTAATTGATATTATACCTTCATGAATCAAAATTCAAAAGCTATAATTAAGCAGCTGTATCCCTGTGTTCGACCTTGGTACACTTACCAAGTATAAATATTCCACAGCATTCAAAGACTGTGGTTTTTGCTGAACCAAATTCGCCTCCTGTACTACAGCATTATTTATATTTATTAAAGAGGCGAATTTTACGTTCATCAGGTGTATATGCAAATATAGAAATAAACTTAAAAAATGTTAATAGGGACTAACGTGAAATTATCAATACTATGGAGGGCTTTATTGTAACTTACCCAAGAAGTCACCATCTGAGATGCTGGACCAACGTGTGATATGCCAAATGGTAGGGGAGGCGAATGCAAATTACCCCTAGCATGTGCTCCTCACTACAAGGGTCTGGAGTCCGAGCTTGGTACGCGAAGCTTTGCTAGATACGGTGGTAGTTGGCAGAGGGTCCTGGTCGAGCTTGCGAGGAGGAAAGGGAGATGGCACAGGCTCGACAAAGCTTCTGCGATGGAATCGTGGTCTGATTCAATGATGAGGTGAAGATGACATTACATGTCCACAAACGACATCGAAGGCCTTGGTGACACACGCCTAGGACCTCTTACGGTGGTGACTTAGCTTTCGAGGCGGTGTTGGCAGAGCTGCGGGTCGGAGGAGAAGTAGGCAGTGCTTCTGCACGCATGATGGCGGGATGAGGAGTTGGCTCTGAGTGTCGAGGAAGAGGAGATCCGACCAGTGGACTGCAGATAGGTAGAGGTGGCCGTCAGTTGAAGAGCATCGGGCAAAGGCGCCTTCGGGCAGAGGTGCTGGGGTTGATCGTTGATGGTCGTCGAGGCTGGTCTATTGCGTGGGGGAGGTGGGAGTGTGTGGCTATGGCAACAAGCAGGGTAATGGCGGTGCGTGACCATGCGTAGGAGGGGTGTCGCGTGAAGCGGTGCAGGATGGATGGTTGCCGGTCAATGATCGAGAAGAGGGAAGAGAGAGAAGGCATGAAAGAGAGAAGGAAACATAGGAACTTCCCTTGTGAACATGGCAAGACTCTGTATTTGTTTAGGGGTAGTAAATTTTATATGAATTGGTTCAAGAAAGTTGGTCAGAAAAATCAATAAAATCGTCATCACATTCGTAGCGTATGATTTATCCGTGAAAGTGAAAAAAATAGATTTGGAGCATGGATGAGGGTGGGTTTAGGAGAGAGAAAGATGATATGGAGTTTGATCGAGAGAGAAGATGGATGCAGGGGATATAGAGAAAGAAGAAGAGAAAGGGAGAGGGAAAGAGAAGTTACTTAGAAGGGTTTTCCTGGGGAAGAAGGAGCTCGAGGTGGAGCTCTTCCGATTATCGCTCGATGCGGCGACACGCGGAGCTTATGCAGCTCATAGAGGTGTTGCAGCAAGGGATAGAGGTCCCTTGGATCTCACCGAGGAGGATTAAATCGCCGCTCACTGATGAATCCACGATTCATCATCTCAATATCTTGATCTTAGCAAAAACCTCGAGTAGAATCCAAAATAGATGTCCATAAAATAAATAAATTAACAAAATGACTCTTGTAAATAAAACACATAATTATTACATATTAGATTGTACAAAATAAATTGACAATAAAAAGGCGCAAAGTAAAGGAGTTTTTCACCTATAAATAGCCCAAAAATTCATATATTTTTAATAATTTCATTTCAACTCCTTTTTGGTTAATTCTTTCTTTGACTTGTTCATAAAAATGTATATAAAAATACCAAATAAATTCCACCTCAAATAAATACTCCCAAATCTCAAAGAGAAAAAAACTGTAAAGTCCAACTTCCCGGCCAAATTCCTTCTCCGTATGAACTCCAAATTCACCAAACTCACTTTTAAAGTTTAAGTCAAAAAATTATCTTTCCAATGGAAGTGGTTTCACTAAAATCGGAGATCTTTTGTAGAATATGGGTTTTGGGACCTAAGTGTATATTGTATATATTCATTCTTTCTTCATTTTTTTGTTTTTAATTATTAAAAAATTGAAAATAATCATTTATGTGTTGTATTTTGATTTAGTATTTTATAATATAGTTTCTATTTTTAATATCTCTCTTATTAAAAAGATAAAAAATATAAATTAGCAACACAAAAAATGTACATGTTGTTTATCTTCTTTTGTAAATTCTCCACTATTTTTTCTTCTTTATATTTTATTGTATTTTAGTATCCTACTTTATCTTATTATTTATTATTTATTTTATTTTGATTCTCTACAATAACCACCCATTCAACTCCATTCTCCCACCATTTTTTCTAACTTCTAATTCAACTCCATCATCTTATTAACCTCCATTCCACTCCACTTTTATTCTAACCTCCATTTTGACCATCTCTTTTTATACATCCCATCCTTCTCATTTTACACTTGATCCATATATATGTGAGGAGAGACTAGTTTCCAGTGTTGAATCAGTGACAGCGACATAACCACGGTCGAGCGATTACAACCCTCTCTCCGGTGAGATCCGTTGGCTTCTTGGCCAACACCGTAGCCGCATCCACGCACTACACAAGCTCATCGCTCGTTGGCAATTCGAACGAAGATAGTGTTTCTCGTGAGCAGACCATAGGCGACCGTCTCCATCATAGGTAAGTTTATTTTCATCTTGTCATCATCTTTATTTTCATCATTTCTTTATCACATCACCATCACCCCTCTATTTTATTTTATCACATCACCTCCATCATCCTCACCATACCATCACCGCACTATTTTTTATTTTATTTTATTTTTTTCATTCCTTGTTTAAGAAAAAAAATAAAAATTAAAACTTAAAAAAACACAATAATAGTAAAAAAATAAATAAAAAAATAAAAAACAAATACGCAGCTGGTGGCCGTCCCCCCAGCTTCCACTGGCCACCGTTGATCAGCTCTCCGCCATGCAAACCTCCTCGCGGTAGCTCCTGCCACCAGCACGCCACCACGCTCGTCACGTGCGAGCGGCAGCACCACGCATCGCCAATCGTCCACGTCGCACTGCTGCTCAGTCGTGTCCCCAACTCCTCCAACCGTCAGCGCCGCCCCCACCCTGCTCGACCAGCGACCACCCGCGGTGTGCCTCGCCACCACCTCCGTGGGGGCCGCGCACGAGCCACCAGCCTCAGCCGCGTCGTCGTCCTCCCTGCGCCCCATCCGCCCACTTGCGCCAAACAAAGAAGAAGGCCCCCTTTTCCAATTTTTTTAGTTATTGTAAAAATTGCAATTTTGTTATTTATAGTTCCTAAAATAGCATTTTAATTTTAGTTCCTAAATTTTCATGCATAACCCTATATTTTCTTTTTATTTTGGACTAGAAAATTGCATCTTTTATTTCAATAAAAAATATCATGGTGTTGCTCAATTAATTCTCTATCATCTGGATAAATGTTTATATTTTTTGAGCTTTGGATAATTAATTAAAATTGTATAAGTGAAATTCTTCATATTTTACCCAATCTGAGCACTTAAATTCATATCTCACTTACGATTGCTTCAAAAATTCCACAAAAATAAAAATTGATGCCTTTAAGTATGCTTTAATTACTTTCCAAATTCCATATTAATTGGAGTTATCCTGTTTCTTAAATAAATTGTAGAGTGATTTTCGTAATTTATTTTTCATTAAATACATACACAATATTTTTGCGAAATTTCAACTCTCTTGGATTGTTTGTTTTAATACCTTTTTGAAATAATTCGTTCTCTGGATAACTTGATAATATAGATTCATTAGGATTAATACTCACTATCACTTTGTTTCCATTAAAAATCCATAGAAAATTCATATTTTGTTAGAAAAATCCAAATAATTTAATGTAGCATCATTGCATCATGATTTATTTCCACTACATTTTTCATAATTTTTGCATTCTGTTTGTGTGAACAATTACAAAAAAAACAATAAAAAGTGTGCATTTTTAATTGTTGCATTTTAATTCCTAAAATTTCAAAAAAATATGTTTTATACTCATCTCTGGATTGTGTTTCTTGGAAAAATATAATTTGGCTAAATCTGATTAACTTCATATAAAATTAATTTGGCCTAGTTGTGTGTTTTCTTATTGTCTTAATTCACCAGCATTTTGCATTCACGTTTGTTTTCTGCATTAAAAAACAAAAAAATCTTTGTAGAAACCTAGACCTAAGTTTTCTAATTGACCCGAAGTTTTTCCTTTGCCTCCATGTGTTCGACCCCGGACTTGCCAGGGATATAGATTAAAGACGAGACACTCTTCACGGAGATCTTCTCTCAGCTTTTACTAATTCACTAAGTATATGTACTACAACAAGCCCAAATTACATCACATGCTCAGCGACTCATCACTCACTAATGGCACTCTCTCCCTCATTATCACCAAGGAAGGGATGGAGCTCGGTGTTCTCGCTTACACGATGGCGGATGATGAAAAATGAGGGAGGAGAAGAGATAAAAGGAGGAGGAGGAGGAGGAGGAGGAGAGAGTTAGAAAAAAAGTGGAGAAAATGGAGGGATGATGGAGGAAGGGTAGACTTGGAGTGGGGAACAAGTGAAGACGAAGTAAAAGGAAAAAAGTAAAATAGAATAAAATAAAATAAGTAAGGTAAAATAAGTAGGCTACTAAAAATAAAGAAGAGGAAATAAATAAATATAATAAATATATATAATTAATTAACTATAATATAATAATAAATAAACAACATAAAATCTGAAAATAATAAAAAATTGAGATGACACGCGACACTTCTAGGAGCTATCACATGTCACTCCCAGAATATTCAAAAATTAAATGTAAATAAAATCAAAAAGAAATCACAAAAGGGGTTAAATCAAAAAGTGGTCAACATGAAAGTTGCTCGTCTTGACGAGATCTACAGCTTCCGTGAAAAATTAAAAATCAATGGAAGTCATTTGTGCATAAATATTTTTCGGTCGTATCTTATAGATATAAAACACCATATTTTTATCTTTTTGAAATTTTTGTCATTTCCAAATAAGAGAAAATTCAAATTATAGTTAGAGAAAATATGAAAGGAATATTTACAAGTTAATCTTTTTGGATTTTTAAATATTAAGAAAATAAAAGATAAAATGAAGGTATTTTGTCAATATGTACAATATACAATTGGAGCCCAAGACTCATGTTTCACATACGATCTCTAGTTTTTATGAAATTAGTCTTGTTTTGAAGGTCTTTTAATGTACATTATTTTAAAAGTGAGTAGACCTAAATCGCACAATGTATAAGAGAGAGATGAGCATTTTAAAGTTCATAATTTTAAACTTGGACTTAGGATTTATGGGACAATTTTAGAAGCTAGTATTTTTTATATTTTTCCTTTATTAGTGTTAGTAATATATACAGTACAAAGTTAATAGGTGATTTTAGCTAATGTACATGTAAGTATTTACAAGTGAATTTGGCTCCTTATTTAATGTGAATATGAATGCTAAAGTGCAGATATTATTTAAACATGCATGAATGCAAATTATCCAATATATGTGATGAAATGCAGCTAAATACTTGGGAACAAAGCTCTATTTTCAATTTTTAGAGTGATGAATCACATATTCATCAATCTCCTATGCTTAAACCTTGCTTGTCCTCGAGCAACTAAAATGAAATGCTTAAATGAAATGAAATTGGGTTCAATACCAAGGTCTTGAACAAAAGTTGAAAAAGGATATTGACTCGACCTTTGGATTAATAATGTAACAGAACCTTATTGGGATATGTATTTAAGACCTAACTGCATAAGAGTTCCACAAGTCTTCTATTCAAATCGCCTCAACAGTCTCGTCAGAACAAATCCTCATCCGCAAATTCTGATGACCATGAATCTTACTTGTACTGTTTATGTGAAATGTAGCTCTCCACATCGAAAATGGCAATGAAAGAACCTCCTCTAACAAGATAACTCTAATTCACAAGTACAATAAATCTTTTCTCAAGGAGCGGGGTATTCCCTTCTAAGTTCAAGTGCAACCAGCTCAAGAAGAGGGGTGGAGAGAAGAATGGACATTAGCCAGTGTAGCTACCTATCCCAAGATTCTTGAACAGTGTAGCCAAGTTATCCAGCTGCAGGCTTTGAAGCTCTTCTTATTTTTCTATACTTGTATATACACAACGACAAGCATTTTACTTTTCAATCAGGCCTCTCCACTTTTGGAGATTCTGCATTATTTTCTTTTTCCTTTTTTTGACATTTATAAGTACAACATGTACATAAGGAGTTTTTCTTATGATCTAGTAGAATATCCCTTGTTTGAAGCTTTATTGGAACCCATAGCATCCCGTCCTTAGATGTCAACACCAAACTAGGTTGAGATGCACTACCCTCCCTAGATGAGGATGGATGTTTCCACTAGTGTGCTACTCCAAGCCAAAGGATTCTACCTCATCACCACATCATCAATGAAGAGCTACATGCATGGTGCTTGTCCAAGTTAGGTCAATGTATAAAAGAAACATGTGTGTTATGAAACATTCTACTTAGACCAGTCAAGATGACATGTGAACATAAACTTTAGGACTTAAAGAATTAAGTCACTCGACCTGAAAAATCTGAACTCCAGTTCTATAAGGTTCCTTTGAGATTAGGTAGATTAAGGTCAAATCAAATCCATCCTCAACATCTATTCATAACTTGGTTCAGAACCCACTAACTTTTCACTTTGAATATGCTAGGTATGCAAATGAGATGCAGAAGACATGCAATATAGATGAATGAAGTGCAAGAAATTTTTTAATGCAATGCAGAGTAAATAAGAAGCCTAATTTTTTTGTAGGTATTTTACAACACTTTTCAAAGAGTATTTTATCACTTTTTAGTTTACACAATTTACATATTATACAAGTATACATGTATTTTGCAAAAAAAGTTTCTTTTTTTCGATTTTTACCCACCCCTTAATTATTGCATTATATATATATATATATATATATATACACACGTGAACCCTACCTTGGACTGTTTGGCCCAACTAATAGAGAATATTAATGAGATGAGTTAGAAGATTGACAACTTCATTGTCACTAAGATGGTAATTCAAGTGCAGGCGGAGGCAAATCCCACAACTTTAGGAGAAAGGAGCGGGTAGACTATAGTGCAAAACCACCACCTCATTCAGGTATAAATTCATTTGTATTATCCAATGTCTTTCATCTCGAGAGAGATAGTACACTTCTGCCGACTGCTTCAGCCAAGGGGAAAAGTCAAGCTTCTATGGGTGAATCTTCAGCACAAACAGTTTAGCTGGAACTAAAGTCTAGATCCGATGAGGAAGGAGGAGAAGTACCACCACCATCAATAAAAACCCAAAAAAAAGAGGAAAACTAAAAAGACTCAAGTAAGAACAGCTAAGGTCATGTCGATGCAGCCAAGGAGAAGCCAGCAGTTGATCTCATGCAAGCTGACACAGTTCAATTTTATGTATTTGTCTCACCTTTTATTTTTTATGGTTGTACTATGTTCAACCATCCGCCTGCAAATAAGAACAACATTATACACGAAAAAGAGGCTTTTGATGATGTGCGTGTTCCATTTCTAGGTGATTTGAAATCAAAAACTGTGAAAAAATTAAAATCGATCTTGTTTGATCCCAACATCGTGGAACAAATGTTGTGTTGAAGATGTGATAACGCGATCCCGGCCTGTGCTTTAATGGGTTGTCAGTGTAGAGAGAACCGCAAAGAGGGAATTACGTTGAATCAAACAAAAATTTACAATAAAAACAGGAGAAAAATCCTATTTTATCGTTCACTATTAATTTTACCAAGTGAGTGTGCCTGGGTCAAACTCAAGGAGGTAGAATATTAAAATGGAGGTTTTCGAGACAAGGAAAGAAGTCTAGAGAAGTTCTCTTTTATTCTTGATTTTACAAGGAAACAAATCCCACTCAAAACAAACTCAAGATGACGAAAGTCAAAATGACACAACGAAGTGACGAAAAATACGAGAAAATACTTGAAAAATACCTTGGGTAGTTATCAAGCTACCCTAGAAAAATCACAGAAAAATATGAAAAATACGAGGTCTAATCGGCCCCTACAAGCCAGGGGCCTAACTGCAAAGAAAGTATAATGTTTTTGTTATAGAAAGGTCCCTGTAGGGACTTAAATGAAAAAGAAACTAAAAGTATTGCATTTAGGTCCCTACGTGGGGACCTAAATGCAATCTCTGGAAACTTTGGACATGGATTTGAATTTCTGGAGCTGGCTGGACTTATGTAACAATTGTTTTACCCCTTCGCAATGTACGATTCAGATTAGATTCTGGCATGCGATCTTCACCGTCCAAGGGTGCCACGCGTCGCGCACCTGTAACCTCTAGAAGTTCTAACTGTTCTTGAGGTCGGGTGCACAGCAGACGATGGGGCTTCCTTCTTCGATTTTTCTCTGGCGAATGAAGATGATCTGTAGGTAGCCTCCGGCAGGGCCAGAGGGGTGACTCCTTCACCCGTCGAGCTTGCCTGCGATAGAAATCCTCCAAGGGTGCCGGCAGACGGCAGCACTTCGGTGATGAAGTTGACGTCTCAAATGATCTTGGAAGCTGATGACGAATTAGCACCTTCTTTGAATGGCTCATTCATTGCGTTTGAGAATTCCATTTGCCTAAAATTTACTCTAGATTAAAGTTTATCCTGAGGATAGAATGCATCGGACCTTCTGATACTCTCTCAACGGGGTGGCGTTCCTGGAGCTCTACGCAGCGTTGGGCGGTGATGCAAGGAGAGCTAACTCCTTGGATCTTATCCTCCGGCATCCCTCAAGTAAATTCAGACCTTGCGTACTTCTCTTTGGACTCCATGGTCTTCACTCGCTTTGAGTATCTAGACGAATCTTGTCGCTATCTTCCCCCTTCCACCACTTTCCTTTCACCAATAAATCCATTGTTGAAGATAGACTATCATCTCGAACTTGCTCCTTTTTTTCTAGGGATTGATCGGGTCTTATTTCCCAATACATATTCTTCACTCGTTCAGGAGCCTACATTATAGTTGGACATTGATATGGCTCCCCAGAGACGAGACAAGGGACCAACTTTGGATGGGATAGTGGACCAGAATGAGGTTAACAATCAGTTGTTAGCATCAATCCAAGCCATTCATCAATAGTTGATAGACTAATATCTTGACCAAGCTGCATTCAGAGAAATTCTTAACGATCTAAGGAGGGACCAAGAAAGACAAGGAGGTAAGAATGAGGAACACCATAGTGGAAATGATGATGACCAGCCTGCAGGAACCCATGGAGTAGAGGAGAGAGTTGGGCAGTCTAAAACAACTCTGAAGGAAAATTACAACCCTGGCATTGGCCAGGTTACTGAGTGAATCCGCATACCAATGATCCATGGACATTATGAGTTGAATCCCCCATTACTCCCCCTCTTACCGATCTTCCATGGAAACACAAATGTAACCAGATTTACAGCACCATGCACTACTCCAACATCTAGTTGGAGGTAGTAAAGATGATCACCTTCCCACTCAGCCTTCAAGATGAGGCTCTTTACTGGATCAATCACTTGGGGAAGGTAATGACAACCTAGGAAGAATTAAAATCAGCCATACTACATAAGTATTATCCCCTGGGTCATCTAAATCAGATGTAGGCATTGATCTCTAACTTCTCCCAAATTTCCCATGAACCGTTTCGGGTGGCATAGAGAAGATTCAAAGATAGATGACGTGTATAGAGGATTGCACTTCAACAAGGATGAGAACATCGTATGGCAGATCTTAGAAGAAATGGTTGAAGGCTCAATCGCCTTATCTTTATCTTGTTTGTTTCAAAAATCTCCAGTGATCCTGCACAAACCTGTCAACGCGACATCATACCATAAAGAAAAGAGAGAGATGACTTCCAATATCACCATCATTAGGAACCATCTCTCTAAGGTGGATATCATCAAAAAGTGATCACAATACCTTGACAAATTACAAGTGATCAAATAATGAATAAAGTCGTTGAATAAACTTGGTCAAATATCCAAGCAGCTTGAGCTTCTGGTGAGCACCATCCATGCCTACCAATCTGTGAAGGATTTTGTCGAGCATTATGTCGATCCAAAAAGAGACATCCCATCAATAGATTCAAGGGTTTCCCTAATCAATTCATTAAGTGTATTTCGTGAAGACCACCCCGTATTATTGAAGATGTTGGCATCCAAAAATCAATGTAGGTGTTCGCAAGGTTCAGAAAAAAGATCCATGATGCAATATCTTGGGAGAGAAAAAGAAGTGGATGATGGAATAGATGAAGGAAGTGAAGAATTTAAAGAGAGGGTAAGAAGAGAAGGCCTAGAAATGAGCATGGTAGAAAGGAGTGACAGAAGAAAAGCAAAATGAAACATGCAAAGTGCGATATTTTTTATCTTGACCTTTTTTTAAAACTAAAGAATCAAACCCCAAAACAAGGGTTGATTCACCAACTCAACACAATGAGCTATAAGAGTTTGACAATTATCTTTTCAATTTTATTGGTTGTATCGGGCAATCTTGTTAATTAGTCCTTAGGAGGCTAACTCTATAGGCAAGTGATTACTTCCAAAAAAGCATTTCGTACTTCCCACTTTCTTTGTAACAAGTAGTTTGTACTTTTTGAAGATCCTTGTTATCAGATCTAAATCGGTACTCGGCAAAAGAAGAAGAGGAGTAAGCTGATGGACAAAACCAATACTTTGGACCTAATCCGCAAGCAGAGAAGGACCTACTCGGATGCGATACGATGAGATAGACACCCCAGTGAGTTAATAGCCTATGCTCTATACTTCAGACTAAGTACGCAAGCAGAGTAAGACCTACTCATTCACATACGATAGAAGCGCAAATGCTTTGTTCATTAAGGAGATAGACAAGGCAGTGCCAGGCTGCGATTTGGGCTCTATTCCTTATGGATCATGCCTGGCTCTGTTTGGAAGGTACCTGAATACAATGACGATTTGTAAATCCAAAACAATGAAGTTCAATTAATCAATTTTAATTTGGTTAATGTGTTCTTAGCACTCCCTGATGAATCTCCATTTCATCACCTTTACTCTATCATTTTGGCCTTAAAAACCCTAGCTAATGCATGTAAATAGGCTTAATTTTTACAAAATAGCATTCATGATTTAGTAATACGGGTTTTAATGCCAAAATTATTGAATAAAGGGATGAAAAGAAAAAGAATAAAATATGAAAGATATTTTATGACCCTAAACATCGAGACAAGGTCAAGAATTGAGTTGGTCGACAAGGAATAAAGAAGGGGGAGATAAGGGCCAAAAATACAATAAAACCCAATTCTTTTATTCATTAATTGTTCATTTTTGACACCTATTTTATTCTTTATTATTTATTCATCAAATAAATAAACTTTGTACACGAAAGTTGTAGATAATAACGTAAATAAAAATACAAAATTAAGTTTGTCCAAAATAATACACAATGTTCTTTTTATACATAAAATAAAAGTTAAAATCCCAACTTCAAAGACCCATATCTTTCTAATAAAAACTCAAAACTATCAAAATTACTCTAATTGTATTTAACTTTTCATAAACTATTTAATGGATGTGGTTTCATATATTTTGGAGTACTGTGTGAAAGTTAGGTTTTGGACCCTCATTGTATAGTAGGCCGGAATAAAATATTCAATTAATTCATCGTTCATTATTTTTACAAATTCATATTTTTATAATTTTGTAATTATTATCTATAACATATATACATACTGAAATTAAAATAAAACCAAAAATAAAATGTAAAGTAAAATAAGTCTATAAAAAGACATAGGTAAAATACCTACAATAAGTACATGTATATAAATAAAATTGAACCCTATTCTTTCATTCTTTATTTTTTTATGTTTTTTACTATTGTAAATATAATTGATATTCTATTAAAAATATAAACCCAAAATAAAACCTGAGAAAAATCATTAAAATAAAAAGGTGTATATATAACATAGATAAAATACCTATAAGTATACCTATAAATTATACATACTTATTTATTTATATATACAAAAAATATCATAAACATAAAATAAAAATATGTTTATGTACATAAGAATAAGTTATAAATATATAAAATAAGAACATAAAATAATAAAATAAAATTTACAAAATAAAAATAAAATAGATGAAATATAGGTAAATATACCTATACATACACCACTAAAAATTAACTAACAATTAATAAAGTCAAAAAATAAGTAAAAAATATAATAGAATACTAAATAATTATCGTGTAGTGCGCTTGCGTGGACCAATCATAGCGTACTCTTTGTTGACTGCCAGTCAACTCATCCACCAGGTGATCAGACCGCTGACACCCGTCATCTCCCCGATTTTGCGCCTTTTTCCTGAGCATCTCTTCCATCCATTGCCTTCGACCCCTTCACATGAAATGACCCCTGATCATTATGGATCCATGCCCATCATGTAAATCTATTATATATGACTTCAAATTCTTGCATTTAGCCAGTCAAATAAGGGTGCCATCATGTTTCATAAATAACTCCACCTCCTTACTTCTTGATTTTTTATCATCCCTTGAGCCCTACTACCTTCGACTTCGGCCTAGCATGAACCCTTGTGATAGGAGGGAACCCTTGGAGGGTCTGAGCGGGTAGATGGAGGAAGGAGGTGCGCCCAAGGTCGTCTCCGATGACCTCTGCTCCCTGTCGATCATATCAGGTACGAGCTGTGTTGTTAGGTTTAATTTTATTCTTTTTATTTCATGTTTTAGTCAATTTATTAGTCTAGCTTAGTCTAGTTAGCCTACCGGACCTCTTAAGCTTCGGCGACAGTTCCTCCATGCAACCCCTATTTTCCGACCCTACTTTCTCCCTCATTTCCCTCTCCTATTATTTCTTCATCTTTTCGACTCATCATCCCAACCAGATCCACCCTGGGTCTGTGAATCGAAGTCCACCTCTATTGACTTGCCGGACCTCGTTCCCTTTCGTTCATCCGCTACCCATTCCACACTTATCCAGGTTGAGGTACTTTGCCCTCGACCCATGAATTCATTTTGCAGGTCCCTCGAGTTTTCACGCACAGCTAGAGCCCTTTTTGAGACTCTCCTGAGATACCTGGAGCCCCATCTCTTACACGATCTCGTGGTGGTGCTCTGGAGTACCTCCCCTTTTTCTGACGCCTCCATCCATTAGGGGACCCCCGCAGGAACCCTTTGGGACATTCTGGAACCTCGAAGAATGTCGAAGATGGGAGATTTCATCGGAGGAACCTCGCTCAGGCTAGGGTTCTTCCCTGTTTTCGACCATCCGTATCCACCATTGGATCAAGCCCCGTTCTTCACGTACAACAGTAGATGTCGGATCGAGCCGAGCATCAACCGTTGGATCTTTGCCGGTAATCTATTCACAGATGTCCACTGCCCAACCGTTACCAGGCATGGTGAGAATGACACGTATCAAGTGAAACCATTTCCGCCGTCCAATCACACACCTAATTAGGGTAAATTGCACATCTTTGCCCCATATTTTTGTAATTATTATTTATTTCTGTAAATAAAAAGTAAAGTGTAAATAAAATGGCAATTTTGTATTATAGCCCATGTACTTTCTGAATATTACGTCTGGGTCCATTCCACGTCACCTCACTTGTTGTCTTACTTAAGGTAGCGAATTTGCATATAGGCCCATGATGTTTTTGTAATTATTTATAATCCAATAAAATTTAAAGTACATTGTAAATCTGTGGTAAATTTGCATTGTAGACCCTGACATTTATTTTTATTGCAAAAATACCCTTGATATGATATATTTTTTGTGATTTTTATCTATTTATTAAAAATACCAATTGTGCTCCTAAAATATCCAAAAAAAAGGATTAAATGCTTCATGCCTTGTATCTTCACGGCATGCATTTATTTGACATTTTTAAGCATTTTATCTATTTATTGAAAATGAAAATGAGCACTATTTATTCCATATTTAGCATAGAAAATACCAAAAAAATGAAAACATCTCTAAAATTCCAAAAAATTATATATATAGTATATTTTTTCCTATTTAACCTACATTCAAAAAATCACAAAAAATGGAAAAACCCCAAAATCTTTCATAAAAATCAAAAAAAATTTAAAATACCAAAAAAAAAATTTTCCTATTTTATATTTTTCTTTATATAAATTTTTTATATATTAAAATTAATTTGGATAATTTTGGAACTTATTTGACATTTTTAATATTCAAGTAAATTTCATATTATTAATTAATCCCTTATTTGGGGTATTTTTGAATTTAAGAATACGTAAAAGTTAGCAAAAATTCCAAAAAAATAAAAAAAATTAGAAAAATATAAAATCACAAAAATATTGTATTTACTATATTTTTACTATTTTTACATATTTATATACATAGTATCTATATATTCTTTATATTGATTACACACACATATAGATGTATCATATATATTTAAATGAAAAAGAAATATAAAAATGGGAACTATAATAATAAAATACAAAACTATAAAAGAAAAAAACAAAAAAATAAAAAATATATAAAATGTAAAACCTACAAAAACAATAAAAAATGGATAAGAGATACAAGACAAAATTTTGAGCACTGTCTTTGCCTCCTTCTACTGTTTGCTCCCTATGTTCGACCTCTACACATGCTTACACCTATACACCTTTGTTGTAGAGTTATGATAAATTTGACTCCACATTTGTGATATTCATTGCTTTATATATATCGTGGGTTAATTGTTCGTCAGTCGAGATTTCGTCTGAGGTCACTTCAGCGACTGTATGTCCGCCTTGTGGACTGACATGACTTCGGCCAAATCTCTTTCATAAAATGACACCGTTGTTGGGAACAACACCACATAGTTGGAGATTCTTTTAGTTTTGTCTATTATCTCTTATTTATTTATTTTTTGCATTTATTTGTTTCTGTCATTTATTTATTTATTTTTATTTGATATAATTGTGAATTGTCTAACACTCGTTCATGTTTGAATTTATTGCGTGGGATCACGACATGACGGAGGACCTCTTAGGAGGACTTATGCACCCAAGAAAGGTGGAGTTGGCCTTCTAACTAAGCTGGCAGGAGAGAACAATCAACTTGGACTTGGAGGATTTTTTGAGAGCCCTTCTGACTTCATTTCATTTTTATTTAATTACGCATTTTTCTTTAAAAAAGAAAAAAAATATGTAAATTTATGTGAGAGAGTGCTCACATATGTAATAATTTGGACTATCACAGGTACCGTGACTTCGTGAGGTCCATTTCCTAAGGGATTATTCCCTTGGGGGCCTCATTAATATTGAAGGATATGGTTAGATCCTCAAGCGCATCACGGAAGCGTGATCGTCGTATTGAATACGACGAAGAACGACTAGTCGCACTAGTTGTTCTATGCAGCGGAAATTAAAAAATTTTCATGTGACGAAACCACATGATCCAAGAACACTTCTCGGATCGTTTCGTCTAAACCACAACCAAGTATTAGGTTTACCTCTTGAAGCGTGGTTGCGATCAAGTCTCTAAACGAAGAGACCTCCTGTCTCAAGTCCGATCCGTCGGAGGAGACGCTTGCGAGCGCGGGGATGAACTGCGTACTTCTCGCAATCCAAGTTGATGATCCAAGCGATGTATCTCCTGATCTCGACACACGAGATCCGACGTCTTCTTCACGAGCAAGGCATGCCGAAGTAGACAGAGTTCCACGAGCAAAACATCGGGCAGCATAACGACGGTGTCGCGGCGATGGAGAGCCTCTCTAGGGCATCCATGGTGGACGGCCATGAGAGGGAGAGAAAGAGAAAGAAAGAGAGAGAGACTT
The DNA here is from genome assembly GCA_037367405.1 of Ottelia alismoides. Taxonomy (NCBI): domain Eukaryota; kingdom Viridiplantae; phylum Streptophyta; class Magnoliopsida; order Alismatales; family Hydrocharitaceae; genus Ottelia; species Ottelia alismoides. Next base: position 175,373 of record JAZKJV010002362.1, on the reverse strand, counting down.
GTTGTCTCACTTATGTGCTAAGAAGAGCAATGAGGTGCCTCTCCTTTTATAGGGTTTTGGGATCCATGGATCTCAATCCATGTGTCAACACAAATCCAATGGTCCACATTAATTTGTGTTTCTTTTAATGGCCATGATTTGTTGCTAAAAACACAACAACAATTAATTTAATAAAAATCAAATATATATTAAATATAATTTGATTTATATCAAATCAATCTCCATTGGAGAGATAGGAAAGGAGGCAAGACTCCTTCCATAAGGATGGTGGACGGCCACCACATTCCTTATGGAATTGTGGCCGTCCCCTCTCCTCATTAGGAAGGGAGCTTCTTTATTCCTATTACATGAGATTACATTATCTCATGATTCTCTCCAATATTTGCAACAACATTTATTGCAAATTATTTCACAAAAATAAATCCAATTTATTTTGTGAACATTGCAATCATGCCATTGGAAATTTGTGAATCATATTCACAACCTAAAACAAAATGTAAATTACATTTTCAATTCAATGTCCAATGTGAATCCAATTCACATTAACATTTAATTAACAAATGTAAATCACAAATAGCTCTCTCTTATATATTATAAATCACATTTATAATATACATGACTAATATGGATATTGCTATCCACATTATTCATATCCATGATAATTAAATCACATTTAATCATCTTGGATCTTTATTCTCTTGTTCTCAAATAATAAGAATCACATTCACATTATTCACATCTTTGATAATCAAATCACATCTAATTATCTCAGATAACTCTTTTTATAATATGAATCAAATTTATATTACTCATGATAATTAAATCACATTTAATTATCCATTTTCTCAATGCTCGGATACATAAATCAACAATAGAATTATCCATGAACTCCTTCAAGGATAATGCGCTTTCTCCGCAGATACTTGGAGATAAGGACAGGGCGATTGTATTGTTCCACGTATAGTGACATGGATATTGAGATCGTATCTCAAATCCAGATCGCGGGCCTCCCATAGATGCTTGATTAAATCAAGACCGTAAATCTAATCTTCTCATTGTATCTCAATCACATTCAGATCAATGTCCAACACTTGGACCAAGATCAGATCACTTCTCTACTGAGAGGAGTCACTAAAGTCCAGACTCGTTTCATCACTCCCTAGGAATGGAAGCGTCATGGTTATACAATTGTTTATGATCACATCACCCTCAGGTATTCCCAATACCTGTACATCCTCCATATTGGAAGACTCAGACTAAACCCGAAGTATTGGATCAACTTTATACTGTCTACTTCATGGTTTTATCAGTAAGTTTCTCATTCGATCATTGGGAGTCGGTATCGATCATATACTTTCCAAAAGCATATATCATACCTAGGTCTTGATCATATACTTTCCAAAAGTATATATCAAACCTACAAATTCAGTCAAGCTTCCAAAGCGAGACGACCGTGCGCACGGAATTTGATTCTTCCCAATATCTCATGAGTGAGGTCATGTCTTCCGGTTCAGTAACTGAACCTGTATGATCCCTTTGAGAGATCGTATTACTCATATGCCCTTATATGCACACCAACGCGCCGGTGTATAGACCTTGATTAGGTCATCAACCTATTGGTCTGCCAAATGTACATACTCAGACATATAGCAACACATCTGTCTCTGGTCAGAGGATGCGTAACATTACTGCAATTAAGTGTTTTATTTCCATAGTAGGATTAGTAACATTTTACTACTCCCACTGCATGGCAGATATCTGGCTTTTGTACACATCTAGCATAGACTCAGCTTCTCGTAACTAATGCACAAGTGCAAGTAGTTCTAGCATTTACTTCCTCAACTCTTTGAGGTGCTATCCCTTCAGACAGGTCAGAACCATATCTTAAGGGATGGAAGCCTTTCTTGGGATTTTCCATAAAATAGAATATGTCCAAGGTGTACTACTAATGTGACAGTCCCAATACCCTCATCTCTTTGCTCATGAACACCTTCAGAACTAAGATCCAAGAGGTATCCTTGAGATCATATCTTAAGTTATGGAACAATCAGATTATGAAACACTTATTATTATCCTTATATCATTTTAAATGATCAGGATATCATCTACATTTAGCGCAATGAACACATAGGCACTCCCACTAAGCTTCGCATGGCTCATCAAGATTCCATTTGAAATCATAACATTTATAATTTCATCAAATCTTATGGTCCATCTCAAAGAAGCTTATTTGAGTCCTTAGATGGATTCCTTAGCTTGCACACCTTGCTTTCCTCAATCATGAAGTCCTGGGGCTACTTCATGTGAATATCCTCAGAGAGGTATTTATAGAGGAATGCAATCTTGACTTACATCTTTGAAGATGGAATAGTCAAGTTGTGCAACCAAGATTAGCAATATTCTGATGTTTTTTAAGCATGGTCACCGAAGAGCAAGTCTCATCGCAAGCAATGTCTTCTCTTCTGATGTGTAGCTCATGGCTACGAACCGTGCTTTGAAGGTCTCCACCTTCTCATCAGGTTCCCTTTCTCTTGAAGATCCATTTACACCTTTACAGGCATTACCCATATAGGTGGATCCTCGAGGGTCCATATACAACACATGTATATGAAGTCTACGTTAGACTTTTAGTGCTAAAATCCATCTTTCCATGTCATGATCCTTAGGAGCTTCATCACATGAAGTCCGATCATTGTCAGACTTAACTGACACATGGAATACATCCTCAAACTCATTTGAAGAGGTATTAATGTTTCATCATTAATTGTCCTTTTTAGTTTCCAATTTCAGGAGCCTCATTATCTTCTCAAGATTAAATGAGTTCCTACACTTCATTTTCATCTTGATTCTCAAGAGTCTCAACCTCTAAGAATCACATTCTCAGAGATGAGATACTTTAAGAATCTCAAGGTCATAAAGTAGGTATCCAATACCATCCTTTATTTTCCTAATGAAGCAGCACTCTCAAGTGCTAGATTCCAACATACATGGAACCTTATTAAGGATATACATTGTAGTCTCTACTACACATACATACCTGGAAACTAAGGGATAATTATGCTAAAATTCATCATTGATAAGATCATGTCACACATGATCCAATTGTATCTCCCTATAACTCTATTGAGTTAAGATGTGTTAGGAGGATTGAGATAGAAATGACATTCATATCTCTATAAGGTATTCTTTGAATTTATCTAACAGGTACTTTCTACCTAGATTAGATCAAATTCATTTTATCTTCCTTCAAACTTTGGTTTTAAACCAAAAATAATGAAATCTTTGAACATTTCAAAGGTTTCTTAGGTGAAGAGAAGAAATCTCATATCATGCATGATCATCGATAGATATCACATATCCACAATGTTTACTATGATATAGATGATCCACATACATCAATATGTATGAGATCCTGAATACCTTGACATCTTACACCTTTCTCTAAGAAGGGAGTATTGGACATTTTACTTTGAATACAATATTCATAAGTATGTAAGTTTTGAAATTTTAGACATTCTAAAGTTTCATCTCTTATTAGTCTATTGATCAAATCAATAAACAAATGTCCAAAGCTTGATGCTAGATCACTGTCAAATGATCTTCATCCTCCTATTGATCTTAAGGTTTAATTTCAGTATTTAGAAATGTTAATGAACCATTCATTAATTTTCTAATTTAGTGAAGTCCACTAGATTATTAGATTACTATCTGAAATATATACATCATAACTCTTTATGATAGTTCTATCTCAGATTCATGTTTATTTCTAACATTTAGAAACAAACAATGAGTGTATTCTTATATCTAGGTCATAGAGACATTCTCTAAGACTAAGGACTCTCCCACTGAAATTAACAAGTCTATCAATCCAACAGAGATTGTTGCAACAATTGCATCAATATCCATGTGGATAACTATAAACCTTTAAGATCAAATTTCCCAGTCTTCTAAAACATATGCAACCTAATGCAAATGTCGTCAGAAGATTGGGATACAATTATTTGACTTTATCTTATCAATGATTTATGCAGATTAATCCGATGCTCCATCCGAGTCCTTCTCTAAGGATTCTAGATAGACTTGATAGTCATACTATCAACACATCAACTTATTGCAGTATTGGCATTCATCCAACTCTTCGGATGACATATGGAAGTCATAGATGTATAGTCAACTCTTTGATCATACTTCTTACTCGGGTCCAACCCATGCTTCCACTGCACTCCCTTTATCTATAAGCAACCATTGCTTAAGACTAAGGATCTCTTATGTAAGAGCATTTCAACATTTATACATGCTTCATTAAATTCATACAATATGAATATTATGAAGCTTCATGAATGACCAGAGTATAGATAGTAGAATGATGACACTCATCATCTACATCCATCTAAACTCTTAAAACATAGGTTCAGGTAGGTACTCAAACAATTTGAATACATCATCTCTTATAGAGCCACCATTCTGCATGATGCAGTGAACCATCTCATTCATGTTAAATGTCAAGAGCACATATGTATGCCAGAATATCTTCATTAATTTTATAAGGATTATTTGACAATTGCGATCATCATCGACATGTCACTTCCAAAGTACATCCGATGAGAGATCAAGACTATAGAGATATACAAACCCTAGGGTTGTAGTCCTATTATCTATTTAATTGTCATTCCTCAATATTATGAGGAAACTTGTACATTGCAGCCACATACATTATGTGTCCAATTGCAAGTACAATATCTGGATCATGAGTCCAATCCATGATATTTTACTGGTTATTATTGAGTATATCATTGAGTGGGTTTTAATGAAGGATTATCTGAAATAAGAAATTTGCATAAATATATAAATATATATATTTTACTTTGATTTAGGATTTTTATATCAAAGTTGTCTTGTCTTGTCAACACTGAAAGTTCATTCCCTTAATCACTTTCAATGTAAGAGATATACTTACCATTATATCTCAACAAGATCTGGGATCTCCTTCCTTATCTTTGTTGCATCCCAATAATATGAGAACCTACAACTCGGATAAAAAGAAACGGGAACACATTCCGCCTTGCAAGTCCAACTTGCATCTCCCAATTCGGTCTTTAACACCCGGGCCCACCACCCCTAAGGCGATGTTGACCCGTCATTAATTGAACCAACTGTCAACAGGAATAGTACTCGCTATACGCAATCCAATATCGCCCCAATAATATGAGGATCCGACATTGGGGTCACTACGTATACGGCCTTACTCTTTCGAGAAGCAAAGAGCCTGATCCAGATGCGCTTGCATACAGGAGTTGTCACTTCGGACAGGCGTCTCCCACATGCAATCCCTGGCGACGGAACCCTTCGCCTTGACGGGAGACCATGGATGTCACTTATGTGATCCTCCACGTCATATTCAAATTCTAACTAATCATTATGAATCATATTCATTATGATTAATTCTTCCAAGGGAAATAACATCTCTATTCATAATAGAGTGTTTTAATTTTAATTGGATTCCAATTAATCTAATCATATTAAATTAATGATCCAATTAATATCCAACAAACAATTTTAATAGTTACTTGAATTATGGTATTATCTCAAATACGTATTATTTCGAATTTTAATAATTAGAAATACATCATGATTTCTTAAGCATTATACTAACCCTACCCGCTGTCATGGCCAGTACCGACGAGAGTGGGACGGACCACATACGTTGCAACCCGCAACCCCAATGCTCTCCGACTAGACACCATATCCACCTCGGGAAAGGATAATGCAAAATAGATCATTTTGTACTTGAGATGATCATCGGTTCTTCAACCGAAATTATACCATATAATAATAATCAAAACAATTTTGATTAGCATTATAATGAGATTTGCTAAACAAATCCCAAATCCTATTCAAGCAACATGTTTGTTGGAATGTTGATCATGTAGATCATGTAACCAATCTTGATCTAGATCACATCTAATCATTTGTTGGTTAGGGCAAAGTCATTTAAGGACATAATTATCATTAAATATTTCACAAATATTTATGCATAATTATTCCAGGAAATTAAACAATTTAATTTCACTAATTAATTAAATGACAATCACTAGGTTCTTGATTACGAAAGTATTTTCAGCAGTGACCCTCACTTACTAAAAATACCATATCTCAATCAATTTAAATCCAAATTAAGCAAAGTAAATTTCTAAAGTTTGCTAACATGATTTACAACAGAACACAAGTGATTTGCATGCATTTAAAGGCGTTTTAAATCCGCAATTAACATCTTAATTACGTCATGATCCGCAGTCCCCGAAACAGTGGATACATGTTCACAAAAATGAGCATATCCAGAGCAAACGGAATCGAAATCACGCAAACTCAGATCCTACGGTTTCCTTATTTAATGGATAATAAAATCCAAATATTATTTTCGTGTTTAAACAATTTAAACAGTGCCGAGAATAATATCAAAATAGAGATGCGAAAATGAAATGCAAGAAAACTTTCGCAAACCCTAAGGAACCCAAGTCGTCCTCGATTTATGGATCGTATCCAAAACCACCGACCTAAGGCTCTGATACCACTTGAAGGATATGGTTAGATCCTCAAGCGCATCACGGAAGCGTGATCGTCGTATCGAATACGACGAAGAACGACTAGTCGCACTAGTTGTTCTATGCAGCGGAAATTAAAAAAATTTCATGTGACGAAACCACATGATCCAAGAACACTTCTCGGATCGTTTCGTCTAAACCACAACCAAGTATTAGGTTTACCTCTTGAAGCGTGGTTGCGATCAAGTCTCTAAACGAAGAGACCTCCTGTCTCAAGTCCGATCCGTCGGAGGAGACGCTTGCGAGCGCGGGGATGAACCGCATGCTTCTCGCAATCCAAGTTGATGATCCAAGCGGTGTATCTCCTGATCTCGACACACGAGATCCGACGTCTTCTTCACGAGCAAGGCATGCCGAAGTAGACAGAGTTCCACGAGCAAAACATCGGGCAGCATAACGACGGTGCCGTGGCGATGGAGAGCGTCTCTAGGGCATCCATGGTGGACAGCCATGAGAGGGAGAGAAAGAGAAAGAAAGAGAGAGAGAGACTTGTTGTCTCACTTATGTGCTAAGAAGAGCAATGAGGTGCCTCTCCTTTTATAGGGTTTTGGGATCCATGGATCTCAATCCACGTGTCAACACAAATCCAATGGTCCACTTTAATTTGTGTTTCTTTCAATGGCCATGATTTGTTGCTAAAAACACAACAACAATTAATTTAATAAAAATCAAATATATATTAAATATAATTTGATTTATATCAAATCAATCTCCATTGGAGAGATAGGAAAGGAGGCAAGCCTCCTTCCATAAGGAGGGTGGACGGCCACCACATTCCTTATGGAATTGTGGCTGTCCCCTCTCCTCATTAGGAAGGGAGCTTCCTTTTTCCTATTACATGAGATTACATTATCTCATGATTCTCTCCAATATTTGCAACAACATTTGTTGCAAATTATTTCACAAAAATAAATCCAATTTATTTTGTGAACATTGCAATCATGCCATTGGAAATTTGTGAATCATATTCACAACCCAAAACAAAATGTAAATTACATTTTCAATTCAATGTCCAATGTGAATCCAATTCACATTAACATTTAATTAACAAATGTAAATCACAAATAGCTCTCTCTTATATATTATAAATCACATTTATAATATATATGACTAATATGGATATTGCTATCCACATTATTCATATCCATGATAATTAAATCACATTTAATCATCTTGGATCTTTATTCTCTTGTTCTCAAATAATAAGAATCACATTCACATTATTCACATCTTTGATAATCAAATCACATTTAATTATCTCAGATAACTCTTTTTATAATATGAATCAAATTCATATTACTCATGATAATTAAATCACATTTTATTATCCATTTTCTCAATGCTCGGATACATAAATCAACAATAGAATTATCCATGAACTCCTTCAAGGATAATGCGCTTTCTCCGCAGATACTTGGAGATAAGGACAGGGCGATTGTATTGTTCCACGTATAGTGACATGGATATTGAGATCGTATCTCAAATCCAGATCGCGGGCCTCCCATAGATGCTTGATTAAATCAAGACCGTAAATCTAATCTTCTCATTGTATCTGAATCACATTCAGATCACTGTCCAACACTTGGACCAAGATCAGATCACTTCTCTACTGAGAGGAGTCACTAAAATCCAGACCCGTTTCATCACTCCCTAGGAATGGAAGCGTCATGGTTATACAATCGTTTATGATCACATCACCCTCAGGTATTCCCAATACCTGTACATCCTCCATACTGGAAGACTCAGACTAAACCCGAAGTATTGGATCAACTTTATACTGTCTACTTCATGGTTTTATCAGTAAGTTTCTCATTCGATCATTGGGAGTCGGTATCGATCATATACTTTCCAAAAGCATATATCATACCTAGGTCTTGATCATATACTTTCCAAAAGTATATATCAAACCTACAAATTCAGTCAAGCTTCCAAAGCGAGACGACCGTGCGCACGGAATTTATTTCTTCCCAATATCTCATGAGTGAGGTCATGTCTTCCGGTTCAGTAACTGAACCTGTATGATCCCTTTGAGAGATCATATTACTCATATGCCCTTATATGCACACCAGCGTGCCGGTGTATAGACCTTGATTAGATCATCAACCTATTGGTCTGCCAAATGTACATACTCAGACATATAGTAACACATTTGTCTTCGGTCAGAGGATGCGTGCCTATATCATGACAGCATATGATATAGGACTTCGGTTATCTCGATCTCGTTAAGTCAACTCTTTGACCTAACTAATCTGACACCTCCGAATCTCTATTCCTATGCAGAGGACCTGCATCAAGAGGTCGGTCAGATATCAGCCTTTAAAAATAAGGATTGCCATCCCCTACTCAGGCTGGAGATCATCTCTTAACAATCATTTGACGGTGCTTGATGAGTCCTCAATCTAACTCTTTAGATATTCAACCAAGCACCAGCCTCTATGATTCAATAGTTGAATCAACAGCTGTATGATCATCAAGATGGCCATGGTACATAACCCTAATTGTACTAAGGGACCTATTATGCAAATTATGTATTCTTCATTTCAGATTAAGGAGTGAATTGCAATAACATTAATTGCATAATGGCTCGCCGTGGGCTCGCATTTCCAACAAATATCTCGCGTTTTCTTCGCTTTATTTTTATTCGTTTCTCGATTTTGCTTTATTGATTTTGTGTGAACGAGCCCTAGCTTAGGAATTGTTTGCTCGATAGATTAAGGTCCAAAGCCTATTATATATTTCATGTACCCATAGATTCGATTATGGACTTAGTCAAATAATAAATGTTGATTATTTAGATTCGAACCCTTGAGCCGTGAGAGACAACATACAACGCTAGCAGAACCCGTTGTGGCAGGCACCGAGATGTCTCGTAGACAGGATCTTAGGCTTTGTTTCTAGATAATTAAAATATTGTGCTTCACGACAATAGAAATTTCCCACCTTTCGCAATTTCATCGTATTGCATCTCATATAGTTAGGTTTTCAAATTCTATTACGCATCCCGCATGGAGAGAGCTGGGAAGCACTGTAAGTCTTCTGACTTTGCATGCATCATTGATTTCCGACTTATGGCTTTTTCGATCTTCTCCCTCTGATTTTGACTACCTAAAATGTTAAAGAGATTTGGAAAACTGATAGGACGTGCATTGAAAAATAACAAAAAAGGTGATAACCTAAATAAAATTGGGACTGCTAACTCTATTGGACTTTAAAATAAAAATGTAATGGATTCATTGCTTTGGAGAGAGCAACACTCTCCTTGTTTGTGCATTCTATTCCTACATATATGCTAAGGATTAGTGCCCAAATCCCAAGCCTATCTTTGGTGTGTACAACTTTTTGAAAATCACCAACATCTAATAAATGAAAAGATAAAAGATCATGTCTCGGCCTTCGCTATATTGAGTAGGTGAATTGGGGGTTTGCTTTGTACATTGATTGTGCTTTGAGTCCATTTGCATTTTCATATCTCTTTGAGTTATTGGTCCCATCTGTGTGAGTCATCATGTTTATCATCGAGTCTCTCTATCTCTCTTGTGTATTTATTTCCTCATTTTCATTCGAGTCATGATATTGTCTCTTGAGATTCACCTTCTTCTCCAGATTTTGTGGCCTTTCTCCTTACCCATATCACCCATATCTAGTCTGATTCAAGGAGACCATCTCTCTGGACCAAATTTTGTTTGTGTCCACCTTCATCTCACCCACCCTCCACGTGTCCCCAGTATCATCCTTTCTTCTATCAGGGATTGTTGTGCTTATAGGTATAGCCCACATCAAGGTTTATGACTTACATTGATTATTATAATAAGCCAGGCACGTTTTCAGGATGCTGGGATTGGTATGCTACTTTTTGGGGGATTTGATTCTGATATGTGCATAGAGCTTATTACGAACTTAGATGGATGCACGATTACTAGGTGTGATGCTTATTTGAGGATTTTTGATAACGTATACCGAATTGAGGGTGATGTATTGCGATACCTTGATGAAAATTTTATGATCTGTGACTGACTGATCTATTTTTAGATTCCTTCTATATTGATTTTGAGGTTTGATTGACTATCTTGATTTGGACTTCAGTGCGACGGTGTACGGAACCCAGATGATCTCAATAATCTCCCTAATTGACCCATCCTCGATCTCCTGACTCATCCATCCACCTGTGCCACTTAGAGGATTTCTATTTACAACTTGAGCCATCTCAGCTGATTGGATTGACTCGAGGGTCGCACTGTGATTGACCTTATTCTTACTTATCCCTTACATGATCTTATACCCTTAGAATGAGGATTGATCAATTGATTTCGAGGACCTGAGATGTGATGCCTAGTTTGCATCACTCCCCGAGGACTATCTGCAGGAGGATGCAACACAATCTCTATGCTCAGTTCCCTCACTGCTTGTGTTGCCATCCCATTGGAGTACATAATCGAGTTGTCTGATTTAACTGTTTGGCCTCCCTGTCGGATTGTGTGACCATTCTGTCGGTGCACGAGGCTAATTTCGTAGACTCCTTCGAGTCTTCTTTCCTTGATGATCCTCGCAAGGACGAGTCTCACTTTTCCGATTATTCATGCCTAGTTTATAGTGCTCTCCGATGGTTCTCTGTGAGTGACTATGACATTTTTCTAGATCCTTCAGTATCTTCTGCTGGGCAACCGATATGTCGTCTTCCGAGACCAATCTTCCTGAATCCTTTGAGTCTTCTCTCCTTGACGACCCTTACAAGGACGAGATCTATTCTGACTATTCACTGCTTAGCTTGCATCACTCCCCAAGGACTATCTGCGGGAGGATGCAACATATTCTTCACTCTCGGTTCCCCTTGTTGAATGTGCCTCCAATCTGGCGGAGCACAGAACCGAGTCGTCTGATATGCTTCCGGTCCCCATTGCCTTGTCATATCCGATCTAACGGATCTTAGGACCTATCTGGCTAGACTCCTCTGAGTCCGCTCTCCTTGACGGTCCTTACAAGTATGAGCCATCATATTCTAATTATTCCATGCTCAGTACACAGTATTCCCCCCAAGGGTTATCTACGGGACGGTACCACATTTTCTAAATATGTTGTTCTCTTCTGCTGGTAGCCTATCTGTCGCCTATCGAGACCGTTTTTGATGATCTGTCTGATGGATCTGACTCCTTTGAGTTCGCTCACCTTGACAACCCATGCAGGGTGGAGTTTCTGTATGATTATTCATTGACTAGTATGTACCGCTCCTCGAGGGTTGTCTGTGGGAGGCTACATCATTTTGTTGGTACATGGTTTCACTTCTGGTGTCTCCTGTCTGTTGGAGCAGGGGGACGTGTCTTCTGATTTCTATACTTGATCTCCTCTCTGATTGTGTCCTATATGTTGAAGCATGACGCTGAGTCTTTTGATTATTCTGCGATCTTAGACTCGTCTGAGTACGCTCACCTTGAGGACCCTCACACAGTTGAGCCATGTATTGTGGTGTTTAGTGTGTTCTTGTGACCTTCTGATCTTATGACCGCCAGATATCACACTACATTGAAAGTCTCATGTTCTCACTTTTTATATCTTTTAGAGACTATGATTGACCTGGAGGAGTATGTACTGTTCCCTCTTCCTCCTTGTCTTCCGGTACCGGTTTTGCTCTCACATTCCATCCTTTCGAACTGATGTTCTGATTCATGCTACCAGTTCCTGGTTTAGTTTTCGATATGTTTTCCCTGGTAGCCGAAACCCACTTGATTGTTTACCTGGGTGTCTTTTTGGCTGTCTGACTGTGTTCTCATTCTCAGAGGGAGATGATAATGAGAGTACGGTATTCACTTGTCAAATATCATCCTGCACTTCACTATTCTTACTTTTTTTATTTTACAAAAGTATTTTTAACCTAATTTATTAATCAATATATACAAAAAGAATTTGAGGAATAAAGTGCAATTTGTTATTAATTTATTTGATGAATTGTATAGTATTTTAGCCATATTTATTATTAATTATACGAAAGTATGAGTTATGGATAAAGTATATACAAAGTATATACGGCCCCCCTATACTTAGCACGAGTTATGACCTCATAGATCTAAATAGAAAGAGGGAAGACATAACTCGTACTAAGTATAGAAAAGCCCATACTAGAATGACTAAATAGGAAATGAAAGAATGAATAGATAAATAAATAATAAGTTGATCGTACCCACTATGCTAAGGATCAAATAATCATGAGTATAGCAGACTGTACACAAGGCAGGGAGGGTCAAGGGTGGGAGTAAACAGATCACAGCTCGGGTTGTCTCCCCCATACTTAGGGTGAGATATCCTTAAGTGTAGCAAGGCAAAACAACAAGAGAGGAGAGAGTGGTGGGGATCAAAGAATGAAAGAATTCGGGGTGCACCCCCTATACATAGGACAAAATATGTCCTAAGTACAGAAAACCAGCAAAAAGGGTTGAAACCTTTTCTGTATAAAAAGTAAAAGGAAAATGAAAAGAAGAAAAGAAGACAAAGATATGAAGATAGATGAAAAGATCACAGAGAATGTATGCATCACTCCCCTTATACTTAGGTTAAAAGATCCCTAAGTATAAGAAATGACAAAAGTGATGAAACATAACAGAGAAAGAACAACACGGTGCGTACCCCCCTATACTAAGGACCACATACGTACTAAATAGAGACATACAAATATGGCAAAAGATCTGGGGCACACATGAAATCAGAAAGAAAGAAGGAATAAAATACACAACACACCAAGATTGGAGCTTGGTTGGACCTTACTGCACCTAATTGCACTGCAACCTTATGGGAACTAGGTTTAAGGTACTTCAGGTTCACTGGGACTTAATTCTTTGAGACTCAGGGTTGGGTTCAAGTCATCTCAACTGACTAACTAGAACTTTTTGAGACGTACGCATGACTCTTGTAGGCCGTGACCTAACTTGGACACTTTCACCTTTCACTTGGCTCAACTCAATTGGAGTGGTGAGGGGATTGGATTTGTCGGTATGAGACGCACATGAGTGGAAACATTCATCCTTGTCTAGGGTGGGAAGTGCACCCCAACCTGATCCAGTTGCCATGAAGTCAAATGACAGGAGAGTGTGGGTTGCAATAATGCTTCAAAAGAGGAATAGTCTTCTGGATCAAGAGGAAGAATTCCTTATGTAAATTCCACTGCAAATAGTATTTCAAAAAAAGAGAAAAAGAAAAAAACTACAAAAAAGTGGACATGTCTGATTGAAAATAAAATGCCTTCCGGAGTATGTATATATGTTGTATAGTCAATAAGAAAGGTTGAGCATCAAAGTTATATCATGTGAGCCTGCAACTAGATGACTTGACTACACTGGTCATGCATCCCAGGATAGGTAGCTCTGCTATCTACCGTCCATTTTTCTTCACCTCCTACTCTTGAGTTGGATGCCACTTGAACTTAGAAGGGAATACCCCTCTCCTCAAGGACAGAGTACTGGATTGGGGAATCATTGGATTGTCATTCTGGAGAAGTCAGTTCTTTAGTCATTTCAGTTGGGGAGAGCCACTATCACAAACACTATACAAGTCAGCTTCATAGTCATAAAGGTTTGCATATGATGTAGGATAGTTCTGACATGGCTATTAAGGTGGTTTGAACCGAGTTCTGTGACTCTTGAAGGCTGTTGTATTTTAAATTTGGTTCATGACCAGATTCCACACACATTCTCACATCAAGGTCTAACCCGAGCTCCATTGATTTTTTTAAAGACAAGTTTAATAATCGAAATCAATTCTGATTATTCTTTCTTTTTCTTTTCTTCTTATTCTTTTTGTACTTATTTCACAAGTGTTTGTTAGGGACTAGCAAAAGCAAGTATAGGGGCGGTGATGAATCTCCATTTCATCCCTTTTATTCTATCATTTTGGCCTTAAAAAACCCTAACTAATGCATGTAAATAGCCTTAATTTGTACAGAATAACATTCATGATTTATTGTGTTTATTGTATAAATAATACGATTTTTAATGCCAAAATTATAGAATAAAGGGAAGAAAAGAAAACGAATAAAATATCGAAGATATTCATGACCATAAACCATGAGACCAAGTTAAGAATTGAGTTGGTCGATAAGGAATATAGTAGGGGGAGATAAAGCCCAAAAATATAATAAAATCCAATTCTTTTATTCATTAAGAGGGTGTTCAGTTGGGGGTTACCCCCACTTTGGCTGGGTTACCCCCCAAAAGCCATATTCCTAACCCAATCATGGATCCCACTTTCTTTCCATAAAAAATATATTACCATCATGTCATAAAAAATCATAAAATACTCAACTTCTACATACTATTCCAAACTTTAATACAATCACATCACAACAACTACCCACATTTTCAAATTTCAATACAATCATATCATAATAACTACTCACTTTTTCAAATTTCAATACAATCACATCACACAAACCCTCCCAACTCTAAACCCATCAACCAAACACCAATACACAATAATGGGTTATCCTCTCTAGATAACTCACGAACAAATGCACCCTAACTATTCATTTTGACACCTATTTTATTCTTTATTATTTATTCACCAAATAAAGAAACTTTGTACATGAAAGTTGTAGATAATAATGTAAATACAAACACGAAATTTAGTTTGTAAAAAATAATACACAATGTTCTTTTTATACATAAAATAAAAAGCCAAAATCCCAACTTCACATACCCATATCTTTCAAATAAAAACTCAAAACATATCAAAATCACCTTTAATTGCATATAACTTTTCATAAACTAGTTAATGGAGTGGTTTCACATTTTTTGGAGTTAATGTGTGAAATTAGGTTCTGGACCCTCATTGTATAATAGACCTGAATAAAATATTCTATTACTTCATCCTTCATTATTTTTACAAATTCATATTTTTATATTTTTGTAATTATTATCTATAACATATATACATACTGAAGTTAAAATAAAACCAAAAAGAAAATGTAAAGTAAAATAAGTCTATAAAAAGACATAGGTAAAATACCTACAATAAGTACCTGTATATAAACAAAAGTGAACCCTATTCTTTCATTGTTTATTTTTTTATTTTTATATATTGTAAATATCATTTACATTCTATTAAAAATATAAACCCAAAATAAAACCTAAGAAAATACATTAAAATAAAAAGGTGTATATAAAACATAGAAAAAATACCTATAAGTATACCTATAAATTATACATACTTATTTATTTAAATGTACAAATAATATAATAAACATAAAATAAAAATAGCCAAAATATAGGCAAATATACCTATACATACACCACTAAAAATTAAATAATAATAAATAAAGTCAAAAAACAAATAAAAATTATAACAAAATACTAAATAAAATAAAAAACATTTATTATTTCATAATCGAAAATTAATAAAATCATTCAATATTTTTAAATAATTAATTTTGAATTAATAGACAGTTTTGTCCTGTAGTACGCTTGCGTGGATTATTCGCAGTGCACTCTTTGTTGAATGCCAGTCAACTTGTCCACCAGGTGATCTGACCATTGACACCCATCATCTCCCAGAATTTGCTCTTTTTCCTGAGCATCTCTTGCATCCATCGCCTTCGTCCCCTTCACATGAAATGACCCCCGATCATCATAAATCCACACCCAATCTGTAAATCCATTGTATATAGCTTCAAATTCTTGCATTTACCGGTCAAATAAGGGTGCCATCATGTTTCATAAATATATCCAACTCCTTCCTCCTTGATTTCTTGGTCATCCCCTAAGCCCTACTACCCCCGCCTTCGGCTAGTGTGACACCCTTATGACATGAGGGAACCCCTGGAGGATCTGAGCAGATAGATGGAGGAAGGAGGTGCGCCCAAGGTCGCCTCTGGCAACCTCTGCTCCCTGTTGATCATAATAGGTACGAGCCGTGTTCTTTTCATTCCTTTACCTTAGAGTTATTGTTAGGTTTAATTTTATGCTTTTAATTTCATGTTTTAGTCAGTTGATTAGTCTAGGTTAGTCTAGTTAACCTGCCGTACCTCTTGAGCTCTGGCAACTGTTCCGTTGTGCAATCCCTATTTTTTGACACTACTTCTACCCTCATTTCCTTCTCCTATCGTTTCTTCATCATTTCGACTCATCATCCCAACCAGATCCGCCCTGGGTCTGCGAATAGAAGTCCACCTCCGTCGCCTCGCCTAAATTCATCACCCTTCGCTCATCCACTACCCATTCCATGTTTACCCGGATTGAGGCACTTTGCCCTCGACTCGTGCGTTCATTTTGCAAGTCCCCCGAGTTTTCACACGCTGCTGGAGCCCTTTTTGAGACTCGCTGGGGATACCTAGTGTAAAGCCTTAAACTTGGTCTCTCGTGGATTCTATATCATAAGATCCGGCTCATCTAGAGGAAACCAACAGAATTTGTTTCGTATGAATCGGACTTCATTTAGAATTGGTATGATTTTCGGAAGAAAGAAAAGTAAAGAGGTTTAAGACATCATTAACCCGTAGTGACGTCATTAAGACTAAACTAAAATAGTTAAAGAAACTAATGATGGATTGGGGATCATTAATGACTATTATCAAATATTAATCAATGGTTACCAAAAGTTAAGCTTAAGCCACAAAGGTTAAATCATGATTAGTAAAAATTAATCGTGATTAGAGCTAATTAAATGTCGTTAGCGAATATAGGAACTTCAGGATTGTTCTAACTTAAGCCCCAAGTTTTGGATAAGTTTTGGCCAAAACCATGGGTCCCTAACCATGTTTAAGGTTCAAACCATGGTTTACTAACCATGGTTAGCGGTTTTCTGGAGCTTATAAATAGCCCCCTACCCATTCATTCTCTAGAATTTCCACTACCACCACAACCCCAAGGGCTAGGGTAGAGAGGTCGGGAGGAGGAGTGGGAGGCAGGGAGGGAGCGCTAGCGAAGCGTTGCCGTAAGAAGGAGGAGGAGAAAGGTACGATCCTCTTCTAGTTGACTTTGTTTCGATTCATGTTCTTTTTCCAGTTTGGTTTTCAATTCATCTTCTTTCCTATTCGTTTTCTGTTGTTCAAGGAGAAATCTGTGTAATACCCTCCTTAGGTGCGGGCAGCTATGCATGTCAGTGAACTTTGTGATTCGTCACTCCTTGACTCACCTAAGATATGTGGTGTCTACCGATTCTCCATTTATCATGATTCTATTCTTTATTTTCCTCTTTTATAGTTATTTTAATAGAGAAATTTGTGTAATACCCTACTTAGGTGCGGGCAGTTATGCTCGTTAGTGAACTCTGTTATTCGTCACACCTTCACTCACCTAAGATGCAGTGTCTACCGATTCTTCATCTCTTGTTGTTTGATTTTATCCTTTCAGTTTCATTATTGATTTCCACTCGATGATTTTATAGAGGAGACTCTTTTCATTTTTCTTTTAAATATATCCTGATATAAGTAGAAACTCTATCGAAATTTTTCTCGAAATATATCCCATAATAAAGGGAAACTCTACGGAAATTTTCTTAGAAATATCACTATGTATAAGGGGAAGCTCTAACAATTTTAAGAGAAATTATGTTCTTCGCATTCTTTGTGTTCTTCGCGTTCTTCATGTTCTTCGTTCATTCTTCGTGTTCTTGACATGTTCTTAGCATTTTTGATACAAAAATGAATTTCGATTGTTTCAGGAGCTATAAATTTTTCTTTTTGAAAAAGAATCACGATAAAGCACTGAATACGTGCAAGAGAGCTCGATTAGGTAACAAAATCATTCCTTTTGCTGTTGGGTTTTCATATGAGATTGTTGAATATTCTGATTTTATGTTTTCACTACGAAGAACCCTAATTTGGCTATTTTGGGAGAAAATATGAAAAGTTGCTTTGAGATTTCAACTAAAATAAGGTCTAATCATTGTATGGATGTAGTAGCTTTGAAAGTAATGGTTTAAAAGTTAAAACGATCATAAATATGAGTATATAAATATACGAATTAATATATATGTAAGTCTAAACTTAGTATTCTATGGTTATGAAAATCTAATGTTGAATTGAGGAATTACATCATGGGAATTGATGTTTGTTGGTTATTATCTTTAAAAGGATCATGTGTTACATTAAAAATGTCTGGGAGTAGAACTACAGTTCGGGCATGCAACCTATAGATTTGTCAGAAGGAACCCGTATTGGCTTTGCAGGTGGTACACAGTTGCTCTGTTATGATAAGTGCGCACGGAATGAATTATTTGCAATTAATGGTAACGGGTGCCAATATATTCGGGTTGAATGACGGAAGATGTGGTCATACCATGTGGAGGCACGGGTGGCTCAATAGCAGCTGGATCACGATAACATGTATTTAAAGCTGCTAGGTTATGTGATTAAAGGTTAGCTTGAGGTTTTAAGCAACTGGATCCTCGAGGACGATGTGATTCTTTATTTGCCAGGCTGAGGATTTGAAACCCTTGTTAATAAAGAAAAGGAAAATTATCAGGGTAGTATTAGAGGACTAGTTGAGGTGATGTACGGCAACATAAGCTCACCAGATCAACGCAATCTCCAATCCTGAAGCGTCCACAGCTTCAGAGTCTAAGAATAGTGGGGTTCTCCTGGACTAATCCCTAATGTGGAATAGAAGGAATAGGATTTAAATTAATGAGAAGGAATATAAATTTTCATGATAATAAGTTTTGCAAAATTACACCATTTTGTTTGTTTTTCTCTTCTTCGTTACTTCGCATTCGCTAATTGTTATCCTATGATTTATGGAAAACCTGACAGGTATCGGTGAACCATTGCAAGGATTAGCCATCCAGGTAGCCACATTAGGTTTACCCTATAAGGTAGTTGGAATCTTTCTGTGTATTTCCTTCCAGCTGATGTACATGTAAATGGTTGTAATGTGACAATGGATCATGTAAACTTTATTTTGTGAATGGAAAAGTATAAAATACTTCTTTCTGGGTATTTTTATTTGCAGTTTATTTCTTTATGTTAGTTGTGATTGATGAATAAATTATTGATGAGTAACCAGATCCGGATATGGGAGGATCCTACGACCTAGAATTGGGGTCATGACATATTGGTATCAGAGCCCGATTACTTCAGTAATTTACTCAGTATTTGATAAGTATGAGCGGTATTCAGAATCTAAGGTTGTCTTAAGATCTTTTGATCTTAATAAAGAACTACAACACCATTCACAAGTTACCGTCCCTTATGTACATCATGCTAAAACATATAGGATCTGACCTTTGACCTTAATTCATCCTACGATCATGTCAGACCAAGACGTTTCTAGGAAATTAACAGCTATGATAGTGATGAACTATGAGATGGTTCAAAGGTAATAAGCATTAGAGCGAAGACTCGTTTTCACTATGAGAGATCAAAGTCATTTAGACCCACATATGAAAGAGTTGAGGGTTCTATTCATCATCATAAGAAAGAGTTTAGATACCATCAATCCATAGAATTTGTTTGCCCCTACTCCATTTGGAGGAGCAATGGAGGATACACTTAGTGGGCACACCAAAACAAAGAAGAAAAATAATATTTGATTCCTATTGTAAGGATAAGATTCCGATATAAGCACAAAACCATTATCTCAGTAAGGAACTAGGAGGTAAATTATAATTCAAGAAGATCTTAGACAGCTACGTGGGACAGATTTCAGGACATCAGTCACCTGCTTATCTGCTACTTATCGAACTGAATTATTTTGATCTCATCCTGAGGATGAATTGGCTAGAAAGGCGTCATGCATGCCTTGACTGTTTTTAGAAGACTGTAACTTTTCACCTTCCTAAGTCGATAGAGTTCCAGTTTATTGGAAAGACATCCAGTGATGATGTCAAACACATATCTACTCTGAAGTCTCAACAACTATTAGAACAAGGGTGTCAAGGCTATTTAGCTTATGTATCCACTACATTAGGGACATATAGAATGATGGAAGATGTACCTATAGTATGTGAGTTTCTTGATGTATTTTCAGAGGAACTACGTGGATTACCGCCTAAGTGAGGGATTGAATTTGAAATCTCTTTGATACCTGATACTCAGCCTATCTCTATCCCTCCATATAGGATGGCATTATCTGAGTTACGAGAGTAAAGGTATAGTTGCAAGAACTGTTAGATAAAGGGTTCATTTGCCCTAATACTTCACCAAGAGGTGCACCTGTCTTGTTTATGAGGAAGAAGGGTGGGTCAATGCGGTCATGCATTGACTATAGACAGCTAAATAAGAAGACAATAAAGAATAAGTATCCCCTACCAAGAATATATGATCTCTTTGACCAGTTACATGGTTCAACTGTGTACTCCAAAATTGACTTAAGATCTGGATAACATCAGTTGAAGATTAAAGATGCAGATATACCCAAGACAACCTTTCAAACTAGATATGGACATTATGAATTCTTAGTTATGCCTTTTGGACTAACAAATGTCACAACAACCTTCATGTATCTCATGAATAGAGTATTCAAGGAGTTCTTAGATCACTTTGTAGTAGTCTTTATTGATGAATACTTATTTACTCCAAGGATAAGTACTAGAATGAACGCCCTCTCCGGCAGGCACTTGAAACACTGAGGAAGAACAAACTGTATGCTAAATATAGAAAACATGACTTCTGGTTAACTGAAGTATCTTTATTAGGCCATGTTATTTGTGGAGAAGGAATATCAATTGATCCTATAAAGGTTAGTGCAGTAATGAGTTGGGAACGCCCAAAGATTGTCACAAAAACACGATCTTTTCTGGGTCTAGCTGGGTATTATAGAAGATTTGTGAAGGACTTTTCATGAATAACATTGCCAATGACTAGGCTGACTCAGAAGGAAGTCCCATTCATATGGTCTGATGCATGTGAAACTAGTTTTTAGACAGTTAAAGAATGCCTAACATATGCACCTATCCTTACTCTACCCTCTAGGAGTGAAGGGTTTATAGCATACATTGATGCATCTAAAGAAGGACTAGGGACGGTTCTTATGCAACAAGGTAAGGTAGTTGCTTATGCATCACAATAGCTCAGGATACATGAGAGGAACTACCCGACACATGACCTTGAATTAGCTATTGTAGTTTTTGCTCTAATGATATCGAGACACTACCTATATGGTATTAATTTTGAAATCTTCACCGATCACAAAAGATTGAAATATCTGTTTGATCAGAAGGAGCTCAATATGAGACAAAGACGGTGGCTAGAGTTGTTGAAGGACTATGACTGCACCATCTCCTACCACCCTAGTAAGGGTAACGTCATCGCAGATGCCCTTAGTAGGAGAACTTATTCACCTGGGTTCATGAGTGCTATCCACTTGTGGTGTTTACCATCAGCGTTGAGTGAATGGAAACAATAGTAGTGTTGATACTATAAATATTCCTCACTGATATAATCCAGAGCTTTGGGATAGAATAAAGAAAGGAGAGGAGGATGATCTAGTCCTCAAAGACTTGAAACAATAACTTGAGAAGAATGAGATAGAGGGATTCCAGATACAAGATGGGTTACTATGTAACCATCACAGAGTTTGTGTACCAAAACATACCTGAATTGAGGAAAGATATATTACGTAAGGCGCATTGTTCTAGATTATTCATTCATCCAGGAATTACGAAGATGTACAAGGATCTTCGTTCAAACTTTTGGTGGCCGGTAATGAAGAAGTATGTTGCTGAGTTTGTGAATTCATGTTTCCCTTTCCAAAAAGTAAAGGCTTCACATCAAAAGCCAATAGGATTGTTGCAGCCTCTCCCTATACCAGAATGGAAATGGGAAAGCATTTCCATGGACTTCGTTACTGATTTACCTCAGACGACTGGTGGTAAAGATAATATCTGGGTTATAATAGACTGTCTGACCAAGTAGCACACTTTATTCTAATAAGCTTATCCTCCACTCTAGATCAGCTTGCTGAGTTATATATTATACATACGATCTGTTTCCATGGTATCCCAAAGGAGGTAATTTCTGATCGAGATTCACGATTCACCTCACACTATTGGGAGAACTTCATGAAAGCCTTAGGCACACAACTATGCTTGAGCACAGACTATCATCCACAAACAGATGGACAATCAGAACGTACGATTCTGACTTTAGAGGATATGCTACGATCATGTGCCTTAGAATGGAAAGGATCATGGATTAAACATTTGCCTCTTGCAGAATTCACGTACAACAATAGTTACCATGAAAGTATTAACATGGCACCATTGAAGCACTTTATGGATGAAGGTGCACTACTCATTTCTGTTGGCAAGAGGTTGGGATAAAGAACCTTTACGATTCAGATAGACTCCAAGAGACATGGGAGGCTGTAGAGCTTGCTCGAAAAAGACTAATAACTGTTCAGAGTTGCTAAAAAAACTATAATGATACTAGACAAAGAGACCTTGAGTGTGAGGCAGGTGACTTTGTATTTCTTGAAGTATCGTATATGAAGGGAGTTCAGAGGTTTGGTTTGTGTGGGGAGTTAGCACCCAGGTACATGGGTCCATTTGAAATTATTCAACGGATTGGAAAAGTGGCATATAGACTTGCACTTCCTCCACATCTTTTGGCAATACATGATGTTTTTCATGTATCAAATTTGAGAAAATATATTAAGGATCCTGAGCATAAGATAAACTATGATGATCTGCATGTTGAGCCAAACTTGACATATGTAGAAATACCTGTGCAAATACTGGACAGGGATATCAAGAAGTTGAGGAATAAAGAGGTACCTCTAGTTGAAGTGTTGTGGCGCAACCAAGAATCTGAAGAAGACACATGGGAACCCGAGGTAGAAACGAGGGAAAAATACCCATACTTGTTTGAATGATAATACTATGTATTGTGTATATCTTTATCATAAATGAAATGACATTTATTCTCTATAAGGTTGTTATGGTTTCAATCCTCTATATGGTTGTTATGCATGCATTTCTAGTCTCGAGGACGAGACTTCCTTTAAGGTTGTTATAATTGTAAAGCCTTGAACTTGGTCTCTCTCGGATCCTATATCATAAGATCCAGCTCGTCAAGAGAAAACCAACATAATTTGATTCGTATGAATCAGACTTCGTTAGGAATTGTTATGATTTTCGCAAGAAAGAGAAGTAAAGAGGTTTAAGACGTCATTAACCCGTAACGACCATCATTAAGACTAAATTAAACATGGTTAAAGAAACTAATGATGGATTGGAGATCATTAATAACCGTTAGCAAATACTAATCAATGGTTAGCAAAAGCTAAACATAAGCCGTGAAGGTTAAATCATGATTAGTAAAAGTTAATTGCGATTAGCACTAATTAAACGTCATTAGAGAATCTAGAAACTTATGGATTATTCTAGCTTAAGTCCTAAGTTTCAGATAAGTTTTGGCCAAAATCATGGGCTACTAACCGTGGTTAAGGTCTAAACTATGGTTTACTAACCATGTTTAGCGGTTTTCTAGAGACTATAAATAGCCCCCCTACCCATTCATTCTCTACGATTTCCACTACCACCACCACCCCAAGGGCTAGGGTAGAGAGGACGGGAGGAGGAGTGGGAGATGGGGAAAGAGCGCTAGCAAAGCATTGTCAGAAGAACGAGGAGGAGAAAGGTACGATCCTCTTCTAGTTGGCTTCGTTTCGATTCATGTTCTTTTTTCAGTTTGGTTTTTGATTCGTCTTCTTTCAGTTTCGTTTTCTGTTGTGATTTGAGGAGAAATCTATGTAATACCCTACTTAGGTGCAGACATCTATTCACATTAGTGAACTCTGTGATTCGTCACACCTTTACTCACCTAAGACGTGTGGTGTCTACCGATTCTCCATTTCTTATGATTCTATTCTTTATTTTCCTCTTTTATAGTTATTTTGATGGGTAAATCTGTGTAATACCCTACTTAGGTACGTGAGGCTATTCACATCAGTGAACCCTATGATTCGTCACACCTTCACTCACCTAAGACGCGTTGTGTCTACCGATTCTTCTTCTCTTGTTGTTTGATTTTATCCTTTCAGTTTTATTATTGATTTCCTCTCAGTGATTTTACATAGGAGTCTCTTTTCGTTTTTCTTTTAAATATGTCCCGATATAAGGGAAAACTCTGTTGAAATTTTTCTAGAAATATATCCCAAAATAAAGGGAAACTCTGCCGAAATTTTCTTAGAAATATCACCTTATATAAGGGAAGCTCCGCTGATTTTAAGAGGAACTATGTTCTTCGCGTTCTTCGTGTTTTTCGTGTGTTATTCACGTTCTTTGTGTTCTTCATTCCTTCTTCATGTTTTTGACATGTTCTTAGCGTTTTTGATATGAAAATGAAATTCGAACATTTTAGGAGCTATAAATCTTTCTTTTTGAAAAAGAATCAGGACAAAGCACTATATACGTGCGAGAGAGCTTGATTAGGTAACAAAATCCTTCCTTTTGCTTCATATGAGATCGTTGAATATTTTGATTTATGTTTTCTCTACGAAGAACACTAATTTGACTATTTTGGGAGAAAATATGAAAAGTTACTTTGTGATTTCAACTAAAATAAGGTCCAAGCATCGCATGGATGCAGTGGCTTGGAAATTTATGGTTTAAAAGTTAAAAAGAGCATAAATATGAGTATATAAATATATGAATTAATATATGTGTAAGTCTAACTCAGTATTTTATGGTTATGCAAATCTAAAGCTGAATTGAGGAATTACACCATGGGAATTGATGTTTGTTGGTTTGGATCTTGAACAGGAACATGTGTTACGTTAAGAATGATTGGGAGTAGAACTACAGGTTGGGCATGCAACCTGCAGGTTTGTCGGAAGTAATCCGTTTTGGCTTTGCCTATCTGGATGGTACACTATTGGCATGTTATGATTAGTGCAAAAAAATGAATGATTTGCAACGTGTGGTATTGAGTGCCAATATATTCGGGTTGGACGACGGAAGATGTGGTCGTGCCATGCAGAGGCACGGGTGGTTCAATAGCGGCTGGATCACGATAACAGGTATTTAAAGCCACTAAGTTATGTGATTAAAGATTAGCCTGAGGTTTTAAGCAACTAGGTCCTCGAGGACGGTGTGCTTCTTTATTTGCTAGGTCAAGAGTTTGAAACCTTAGTTATTAAAATAAAAGGAAAATTGTCAGGGTAGTATTGGAGGATTGGTTGAGATGACGTGCAGCAACATAAGCTCACCAGATCAATGCAATATCAAATCCCAAAGTGTCCACAGCTTCAGAGTCGATGAATGGTGGGGTTCCCCTGGACTAATCCCTGATGTGGAATAAAATGAATATGACTTAAATTAATGAGAAGGAATATTACTTTTCACGACAATAGATTTTGCAAAATTACACCATTTTGTTTGCTTTTCTCTTAATCGTTACTTAGCATTCGCTAACTGTTATCCTATGATTTATGGAAAACCCAATAGGTATCAATGAACCATCGTAAGGACTTTAGCCCTCCAGTCAACCACATTAGCATTACCCTATAAGGTAGTTGATAATCTTTCTAAGTACTTCCTTCCAGCTGGTGTACATGTAAATGGTTGTAGTGGGACAATGGATTATGTGAACTTTATTTTGTGAATGGAAAAGTATTAAATACTTCTTCTGAGTATTTTTATTTGCAGTTTGTTTCTGAATGTTAGTTGTAATTGCTGAATAAATTATTGTTGAGTAACCAGATCCATATATAGGAGGATCCTACGGCCCGGAATTGGGGTCTTGACACCTGGAGCCCCATCTCTTACTCGGACTTGTAGTGGTGCTCTAGAGTACCTCCCCCCCCCCCTTTTGACGACTCTGGCCATTAGGGGACCCCTACAGGAACCCTTTGGGGCATTCTATAACCTCGAAGAATGCTAAAGATAGGAGATTTCATCAGAGGAACCTCGCTCAGGCGAGGATTCTTCCCTGTTCTTCGATCGTCCTTCTCCACCATTGGATCGAGCCCCATTCTTCATACACAATAGTAGACATCGGATCAAGCCGAGCATCAGTCGTTGGATCACTACTAGTGATCTAATCACAGACATCCATCGCCCAACCGTTACCGGGTGCAGTGAGGATGACACATGTCAAGCGAAAACATCTCCCCCGTCCGACCCAACGCCTAATTGGGGTAAATTGCACATCTTCGCCCCATATTTCTGTAATAATTATTTAGTCCTGTAGATAAAAGTGTAAATAAAATAGAAATTTTGTATTGCATCCCCTATACTTTTTGAATATTAGATCTAGGTTCACTCCATGTCACCTAATGTGTCGTCCCACATGAGGTAGAGAATTTGCATATAGGCCCTTGATGTTATTATAATTGTTTATTAGCCCAATAAGATTTAAAGTACGTTGTAAATTTTTGGCAAATTTGCATTGTGAACCCTGATATTTATTTTTATTAGAAAAATGCCCCTGCTAGAATCCATATTCTTATGCATTTTATCTATTTATTAAAAATACCTATTACGCTCCTAA
Organism: Ottelia alismoides; assembly: GCA_037367405.1. Taxonomy (NCBI): domain Eukaryota; kingdom Viridiplantae; phylum Streptophyta; class Magnoliopsida; order Alismatales; family Hydrocharitaceae; genus Ottelia; species Ottelia alismoides. The sequence goes on along the minus strand of JAZKJV010002362.1, from coordinate 148,361 downwards.
AAATACATAAAAGTAGGATTAAATGATTCATACCATATATTTTCATTCTATGCATTTATTTGTCATTTTGAGCATTTTATCTACTTATTAAAAATGAAAATGAGTACTATTTATTCCCTATTTAGCTTAGAACATATCAAAAAAATACAAAAATGTATCTAAAAGTTCTAAAAAATTATACCGACATTATCCTATTTTACCTACAGTCCAAAAATCACAAAAATGGAAAAAAAACTTAAAAAATGAAAAACCCCAAAATCTTTCATAAAAATCTAAAAAATCATTAAAAATCCAAAAATATTTTTCCTATTTTATATTTTTCTTTTTTACAATATTTATATTTTAAAAATTATTTGGATTATTTTAGAACCTATTTCGTATTTTTAATATTCAAATTAATTTTTAATTATTAATTAATCCCTTATTTGGGGTATTTCTGACTTTAAAAATACATAAAACTTAGTAAAAATTTTAGAAAAATAAAAAATGATTATGAAAATATAAAAAGCACAAAAATATTGTATTTACTTTATTTTTACTCTTTTTACATATTTATATATATAGTATCTATATATACCTAATATTGTATATAGATACACATACACATATCTTATATATTTAAATGAAAAAGAAATATAAATGTTGAAAAATATAAAAAGAAAATACAAAAATATAAAACAAAAAATTAAATAAAAATTATATAAAATGGAAAACCCACAAAAATAATAAAAATGGACATGGGATACAAGATAAATTTTTTAGCATTATCTTTGCCTCGCTTTACCATTTGCTCCATGTGTTTGATCTCTACACATGCTTGCACCTATACACCTTTGCTGTAGAGTTATAATTAATTTTGACTCCACATTTCTGTTATTCATTGCTTTATATATATCGTGGGTTAATTGTTGATTGATCGGGGTTTCGTCTGAGGTCACTTCATCAACTGTCTGTTTACCTTATGGATTCACACGACTTCGACCAATTCTCTTTCATCAACCCCTTTTTAAATTTTATGTTTTTTTCTTAATTTACGTAAATTTCATGCAAAGTCCTAACTAATTGATCAATTCTTTTCTTAGACTATGTGATCAAAATTAGAGGAAGAAGATGGAAAAATAATGGAAGTAAGAAATCAAATGATGCGATGCTCAGTAAGATGACTTACAATTCTTTGCAACTCTTCCATGTGGGATGAAAGACAAAACTTTTAAATCTAATATATATGCAATGTAACGAGGAAATCATCCTAGAACATGAGCTCTAATAGCGTGAAAAACTTGTTCAATTTGACTAGATCCGAGCGACAAAGACTATCGGTACATAAATTATAGAAATAAAGAGAAAATAGGGAGAAATAAAGAGTAGAAAGCAATGAAATCACAAAAAAATGAACAAGTCACCCAAGTGAACAATCTCTTGGTGAAAAGGACTTGTAAAGAGTTCAATTGGCCAATAGTTTGGTTATTATATTATTACAATTTAATGAATAAATAATTCTCTTTCTCTCTCAAAATTTAAACTAAATCTATGCTAAGAAGACTCTGCTCAACTTCTTGTACCCTCTTCTATGCTCTCCTCCCGATGGGCAAAGAACCTATGGTCTCCGTGGTTCTCGGGTGCAGCGAATCTCTAAGGAAATACTCCCTTGATAAGAGAGACCTCGCAACAAAGTCAAACAATAAAATGATCAGAATAATCATAAATAAAAATAGAATAAAGAGAAAATTTGGCAATGAAATGAAATGATGACAAAAATGTCTAAGTGTCTAATATATACTCTATGTATTGATGCTCCTGGCAATGATGTCAATCCATAAATCCCCTTACTAAATATTAGAACAAACCCTCCCATATCAAATAACCGATGGTAGTAAAGTATTGGAATTTGATAAGGAATATCAAGTGTCAGTTCATATTAGAAACACCACAAGTATTAATACTACAATGTTGGAAGTTTATAGAGGTAATAAAATATCAAAATGCCAACACAGGTTTGTTAATAAAATAATGTGAAGACTTAGTTCTTTGTGCAAACAAGGATTCATGCATAATAGTTGGATGAAGAAATTAAATAAAATTTATCTAAACCAACTACCAAAATAACTTCTTAAAACCTTGCATTTTTTGAAAAAGCACATGGAAATATTTCATGGGATCCACATATTCGAAATCGGGATAATAATCCTAGCAATATTTAATTTTTCATACAACTAATATCTATAATGCAATGAAGTTTAAGGGTTGACAATAGTTTACTACGGTACAATGACAAAGATAGATCTAATTTTCAGATTGAGTTAGGTTCAATAGTACAATCATACCCAAAAGTGATATTCAAGAGAAAATAGGACAAAGGAAAACACAACATCTGTACAAGGTTTGAGATTTGAAACTCAATTTCATATGAAAATAATAACAACGAGGGAAAGGGATATCAATACCTCTGAGAATTTTTTCACAGGATCTCCTCTCTCGCGAAAATGTTGTTTCATCCCTCAATCACATCACGAGTGTGCACACAATGATGACATTTAGCTCCTATGTGCAATGGTGGTCGCGGATCTTCGATTGGAACACTTTCTCCGCTGACGATGATGTCCCTTGGTGACTAATCCAGCCAAGATAGTGATGCTCAGATGAGAGAAAAAGATGGTGGTCTCTAGGTTTTTGAGAGGCAACCTACCATCTCTATTTATAGAGGAAGATGTGAATTCAAATCCAAATTCAGATCCAATTTGGATCCGGTTCAAGTCCATATATGGGTCTCGATCATTCAACTTAAAACATCAATAGCTTAATATAGGAAGCTCGTACTTCGATGTTCTTGGGATCATTGGAATGTCTAAACGAGATATACGAGATGGTGTTACTTGAATTTTTTGTGTCAACAATACTCCAAAATTTTGGATGAAATTACAGGTTTTCGCAAATCCTTACTCTGAAGGATAACATCCAACTGACCTCTTGATGTTGGTACTCTGCATGGAAATAGAGATTCGGAGGTGTTGGATAAGTTAAGTCAAAGAGCTGACTTAGAGAGATTGAGATAACAAAATCCTATGCCATATGGTGTCATGATATAGGCACATATCCTCGTACCAGAGTTAGATGTATCACTATATGTCTGAGTATGTACATTTGGCTGACTGCTATGTTGATGCTCTAATCAAGGTCTATACACCGACGTGCTAGAATGCATATGAGTGATACGATCTCTTATATGGACCATACATATTCAATACTGAATCAGAAGACATGATCCCACTCATCAGATATTTGGGATAAACCAAATTCCAATTTCCCAATGACCAAATAATTTTTTTTGATAAAGCTAAGAAGAAGACAGTTCAAATTAAATATGAAGTTCAGGTTTAATCGCAAATTTTCCAATGTGAAAAATGTATGGATATTAGGAATACTCGAGGGTGATAAAATCTTAAATTAATTGTATACCATGACAGTTCCATTCCAAGGGAGTAATGAAATAGATTTGGATTTTAGTGACTCCTCTTAGTGAACTAGCTATCCAATCTTAGTTCTAATGCTGGACACTTCTCTGAATTAGATTCAAGTACAATGAAAAAATATGATACTTTTGTCTAATATGATCAAACAACACTGAGATGTCTTTTACGTCCGGATATGAGATTGAATATATGTATCTAAGTAACTATACGTTGATAGTACAACTATCCTAACCTTATCTTCAAGTATCCGTAGAGAAGGCACGCTATCCATGAAAGTGTTCATGGATTGTTTCGAAAGAAACAAAATTATTACAACAAGATATCAAATTGGGATTATTGAATTGGATTTAACTATCCTTCATAATATGGACAGTGATGTCTAACAAGCTGCTAAATATGGTAATTAATTCGGATACATTGTAGTACGTGTACTTAGCGATTCAGTCAGAACCGAGAGAAGATCTCCTTGAAGAGTGTCCCAGCTTAATTTATATTCAGCGCAAGTCCGGGGTCGAACATAGGGAGGCAAAGGAACAACTTGGGGTTAATTTGAAAACTTAGGTCTAGGTTTCTAAGCGGTATTTTTTTTAGATTTTTTATGCAAAAAGAATGCAAATGCAAGTGAATTAAGCTCCTAAGAAATCACACAACTTAACCAAATTAATTTTAATGAGAAATTAATCCAATTCAGCCAAATTATATTTTTCCTAAAGTCCTAATCCAGAGATGAACACAAAACAAATTTTTTTTGTATTTTTAGGGTTAAAATGCAAAAATAAAAAATGCACAGTTTTTATGGGTATTTTCGCAATTTTTCACATAAACAGTAAGCGAAAATTATGAAAATTTTACTGGAATATAAACATGGCAGAAGGAAGCTAAAATAATAGTTTTGGAATTTTTTGACAAATTATGAATTTTTTATGTATTTTTTAGTGAAAACAGAGCGACAGTGAGTAACTAATTCCTAATTAATCCATAATGTCAAATTAATCAGAGTGCGAATTATCTCAAAAAGATATTTATATGCTCAAATCAGGAGAGTTGAAATTTTGCGAAAAGGATGTATGTGGATTTAATTAAAAATCAAATATGTATTTCACTCTATGATTTATTTTAGGCACAAGATAACTCCACTTTGGATGAAATTTGGATAGTATCTCAATTACATTTCAAGGCATCATATCTAATTTTTGTAGAATTTTTAGAGCAACAATGAGTCCTATATGAATTTAATAGCACGGAATGGGTAAAATATGTAGCATTTAAGTTAGACAATTTTAATTAATTACCCAAATATCACAAAAATATAAATAAACATCCACAAGGTAGAGAATTAATTGCTCAACATGAAAACATTTTTTATTGAATAAAAAGATGCAAAATATAGATCCAAATTAATAGTCTAACACAGGGTTGTCCTTGCAAAACAGAAAGACAATATTTATAACTAAATGTACAGGGACTAAACTGTACTTAAGAAAACATGAAATATATACAATGTAATTTTTACATTAAAAAAATGGGAGAAAATCACCATCTTCTTCCTTGGCTAGCTAGGGTGCAGGGAACCCAACAAGGGGGAGGGGGAGGCGCGACGGCGCGGCCGCGATCAAAGGCGCGGGGGGCGACGGTGCCGCACGGCGGTGCCACGCGGTGGTGGGGGCGCCGCTGGGCGCACAACTGCGTGGGGAGGCAGCCGGAGGGAGGTGATGCCGCTCTTGGAGGTTGGAGGCGGTGCTACACGGCGGGGCCATGCACGGCGGGCGGCGACTGCGGCTGTGATGGCGACTGTGCCGCAAGCGAGTGGCGGAGGCCGCGGCTCGAGGGGGCTGATCGCAGGCGAGCGGCGGAGGCCGCCGGCAGGTGGTGGCGGGGATGCCACCGGCTGATGGTGGCGGCGGAAAAGGGAGAGGGCGGCGGCAGTAGCCGCTGCTCCTTCCATGATTTTTTTCCTTTTGTTTTTTTTATTTTTTTTGTAATAATTTTTTTGTTTTATTTTTTGTTTTTTTTAATTTTCTTTAAACATAAAATATGTACACAAAAAAGAGGGGGAAGTGGGAATGATAGTGTAAAGATGATATAAACTAAATAAATGGGGACATGTGGATGATCACGTGATGTGATAAAAAAATTGCAAAGAAACAAATGATGACAAGATGAAAAGAAACTTACCTACAATGGAGACGGTCGCCTATTGTGTGCTCACGAGAGAATGATCTTCGCTCAAATCATCGGCAAGTGATGAGCTCGAGCAACGTGCAGATGCAGCTGTGATGTTGGCCGAAAAGCCAACGGATCACACCGGAGAGAGGGTTGTCGTCGCTTGACCGCGGTTGCCTCGCTGTCACCGATTCAACTCTAGGAACTAGGCTCTCCTCACATAAAGATGGATCAAGTACAAATTGAGGAGGATGGGAAGTATATAAAGAGGATGAAATGAGAGGTTATTAACAAGGTGGGAGTTTATTTTATTAATGGAATTGAATGGGAGGTTCAAAAAATGGTGGGGATGAATGGAGTTTTGTGGTAGAATGAGTTGAATGGTGGTTATTGTAGAGAATGTAAAATAAATAAATAAATAAAATGAAATAAAGTAGGCTACTTTAAATACAACAAAATATATAAAGAAGGAAAAAATAGTGGAGAATTTACAAGGAAATACATACAACATGTACATTTTTCGTTTGCTTTTCTAATATATATTTTTTATCTTTTTAACAAAAGATATTTACAACAGAAAAATACAATAAAATACTACAATCAAAATACAACACAATCATGAATTTTTTTGTATTTTTAGTAATTAGAAAAGATAAAATAAAAAATGAAGAAAGAATGAATATATGCATAATATACAATGTACATCTAGGTCCCAAAACCCAACTTTTGCAAATGAGTTCCGATTTTAATGAAACCACTTCCGTTGGATAGATAATTTTCTAACTTGAACTTTAAAAGTGAGTTTGGTGAATTCGGAGTTCATACGGAGCGGGAATTTGGCTTGGAAGTTGGTCTTTACGGCTTTTCCTTTTGGGATCTAGGAGCATTTATTTGAGGTAAATTTTGTTTTGTATTTTTGTTTTTTATATACATTGTTATGAACAAGTTAGAGAAAGAATTAGCCAAAAAGGATTTGATATGAAATTATTAAAAATACATGAAGTTTTGGGCTATTTGTAGGTATAAAACCCCTTTGTTTTTGCGGCTTTTTATTGGTAATTTATTTTGTACAATATAATACACAATAATTAGTGCATTTTTTTACAAGAGTTATTTTGTTCATTTATTGATTTTATGGATATTTTTCTGGAATTTTACTTGGGGATTTTGCTAAGATCAAGATCTTCAGATGATGAATCATGGATTCATCACCCCCCTATACTTAAACTTTGCTAGTCTTCGAGCAAATAAAGAGTGAATAAGTTGGATTAACCCCTGATTGTGCATGTGAATACAAGACTTGATCCGTTCAAGAACTCTCAGTTTTAGAGATCCTAAAATTCTAAGCTGAACCAAGCTCTAGTCAAAAGGTATCCAATTTCCCTAGTCATCATACTCTCTTTGTATACATATATAGTAGGGATATTACTTTAAGTATTGACCGCAATTACAAGAGTAGAGTCACAACGTCACCCAAGGTTCCAGTCCAAGAGATTCTCCTAAGGACCCGATCCTCAACACTAGGGAATAAACCATTTCTTGTATCCAATCCACCGTCTCTTTAGTTGTCAGACTTGAAAGTGTAGATGGAAGGCCAGTTGATGGAGGGCATAGGACTGCGTCATTTCTTCTCTCCTTCTCATTGGAATAAGGATCCTCTCGAGTGCCTTATTATGCGACACATATTTTTTTGGTGTTGATCAGTGCGTCCGTCAAGATAAGTTGGAGTCGTTTGCACTTGTTTTCCTGGGAATACACCGGGGTATGCCTTTTTTGAGTATCTATTATACCTTCTACACCCAGACTTGTAGCATTTATGATGCAGAGCCCTTTTTTGGTGCAAGCCCGACTCCTGGTCCTAATAGCGGTGGTCCAAGTGGACACTTTGAAATGGTTGGGAGCACTCGCCTTTGGTGGAAGCTCTTTTGATAATTGACTTTGTGGAATGAGAGATTTTTTTATCATTTCATTGCTTTGTAGTATTTTTGGCTAGCTCCACTGCTTTTACCAAGAGTTGGAACACACTGATCAACATTTTTTTTATTTTATCACACCCTCGCACATAGGTAAATGTCAAGAGATAGTACAAGAACCATATTCTCATACTGGCTAAAGATGCTGACACTCAGGTTTCATGAATCCTTCATTGATTTTATCCCATCCTCGAGCATCATCAAATCAAGTCCAAACTCGAATCCCTCATCCCAGTTCCTCAAGTGAAATTTCAACTCATCTCATCATAACTGCAGTTCTTAAGGAAGAGACTAAGCATGCAATATAGCACACAAATATTTCAAACTACGGATATGTGAATAATTAAGTCCAAGACCCTAATGACTAAGGCTGGTTAACTCAAAATCTCAAGACCTCATAAACCAAGTGTTCTTGAACTTCACTAGTCATGTGTGAAAGTGAATTGTGTCAGGGATTAAACCAACTTGTTAGTTGGTTTTTTTGAAAAACAAAGGAAAAGAAGAGAGTTTTTTTAGGAAAAGTTTTGTTTTTTTTCAAAAGTTTTTTTAAAAAATGGGTAGATAAGAAAGGACACTTTTTTTTGAAAAAGCTTTTTTAAGCAAAATAAGGAAAAATAGTTTTTTTTGGAAAACATGGTTCTTTTTGAAAAGTTTTTTAAGAGATTTTTTTGAAAAAAAATTTTTACCCATCCCATAATTATTGTATACTATATACAAAAATATGTGAAAGTATGAGCTATGGGTAAAGTATATATGTAATATATACACGCCCCCTATACTTAGCATGTGCTATGTCCTCAGAGCACAAGAAGCGAGAAAAAGACATAGCTCATGCTAAGAGTAGGATGACTAAAAAATTAAAAAGTATAGAAGCCGATCCGCCCCCCCTATACTTTGGCTCTGGTCAGCCTAAGTGTAGAAGAGGAGCAAAAATGGGGCAGACGAGGTCAAGAGGAGAAATGAATGAGTATATATACATGGCGGGCATCGGTTCCCTCTATACGTAGGCTCTTGGTCAGCCTAAGTATAGGACAGGAGTAAGTGTCAGAACCGATGTAATCTGGAGAATATACAAGAATGGAGAACGTATAAGAGGAATGAATCTTCTAATATGTTGAATATTTATGTTGCATCTTCATGAAGAGTAATAAGATGTATCTGCTCTGTGCTCACTCTGTATGAAGTTGATAACCTCGACTTGGACTAACTGCTCTTTCGAATCAACAAAATGCTTCAACAGATGTCCATTTACCACATGAGACTGTGCACCATCTGTGAAATCAGCTATCTCTACACTTCCATTCTCGTGCACTTTCTTAACAACAAAGGGACCCGTCCATTTAGATTTGAACTTCCCATGGAACATCTTCAACCCGGCATTGAACAACCATACCTTTTGTCCAGGGACAAAGTCTTTGCACCTAATGTGCTTATCATGCCATCTCTTTACTTTGTCCTTATAAATCAAACTGTTGTCATATGCCCTATTTCGGATTTCCATGAGCTCATTCAAGTTCAAGTCTCGAAAAAGCTTTCCTAGGTGACAACTCCAATTAATCTTCTTAATTGCCCATTCGAATTTATGAATCAACTATGCGGGCAAATGGTATTGCTTGCCATAGATCATTCTAAATGGTGAAGTACCCAATGGTGTCTTGTATGCTGTCCTATAGGCCCACAGAATTTGGTCCAAGAGCTGAGACCAGTTCTTCCTATTGGGACGAACCAATTTCTGCAAAATACTCTTCACCTCTCTGTTCAAAACCTCTGCCATGTCGTTGGACTGTGAGTGGTAAGGACTAGTAACTCTATGCTCAAATCCATAGTCCTTAGCTAAAGATCTTATATATCGGTTCACAAAATGGCTACCCCCATCAAATATCAAAACTTTTGGCACCCCCCCGAACCTAGCAATGATATGGTCTCTCACAAGCTTACATACAGTCTTGCTTTCTGTGGTTCAGGTGCTATCCACCCACCTGGATAAATAATCAACCGCCAACAATATGTACTCATGTCCTTGGCTGTTGGGAAAGGGATCCATAAAATCTATGCCCCATGCATCAAAAACATCACAAATAATCATCAGTTGCATGGGCATCTCATCTCTCTGTCCAACTGTCCCTCCCATTCTTTGATAGATCGGGCACGACCATACAAAATCAATAGCATCTCTAAACAAGGTCGGCCAATACAATCCACATTGAAGTACTTTCCCGAATGGTGTCCTCCAGCCTCAAGTGAATGAAAATATGTGAGGACACTCTGGTATTCCTCCTGAGGAATACACCTTCTCCAAACACAATCATGTCCTTCGAAGAAAAGGAAAGGATCGTCCCATTGGTATGTCCTCGAATCCGACTTCAGTCGATCAATGATGCTCCTAGTCCAACCATAAGGAACCTGCTTGGAGACAAGATAGTTCACCATGTTGGCATAACACGAGAGTGAGTCAATAACACAAATCGACTCATCTGGGAAGGTCTCTCTAATCCGCTCATAATCAGGAGAATCCTTAAGTTCAATCCGATAAAGATGATCAGCCACAACATTCTTCACTCCAGGTTTATCTTTTATCTTCAAATCAAATTCCTGGAGGAGTAAAATCCACTAAGAAGACGTGCATTCGCGTCCTTCTTTTCCATTAAGTATCGAATGGTTGGGTGATCTGTGTAAATTGTCACCTTAGAGCCCAAAATATATGATCTGAAGTTCTCGAGGGACCATACTACCGCGAGCATTTCCTTTTCAATCATTGTATAATTTTTCTGTGTAGGATCTAATACTTTGCTCGCGTAATGGATCGCAAATGGAATCCCTTCTTGTCGTTGTCCTAACACAACTCCTATAGCAAAATATGAAGTGTCAGTAATGATCTCAAAGGGGAGAGACCAATCAGGACCTTGTAGGATAGGCGAGGCACATATCTTCCTCTTCAAGAGCTCAAAGGCCTCCAGACACCTGTGATCTACAACAAACTCTGTGTCTTTCCCTAAGAGCTCAGTCAATGGGCGGACGATGTTTGAAAAATCCTGAATGAATATTCTATAGAATCCAACATGCCCTAAGAATGACCGCACTGACTTCACGTTGGTAGGTGGATCGAGTTTCTTGATCATCTCCACCTTGGCAGGGTCAACCTCCATTCCCCTTTTGGAAATGACATGCCCCAACACGATACCCTCCGTTACCATAAAGTGACTCTTCTCCCAGGAGAGTACCAGATTTACCTCTCTACACCTCGTGAGGACTCGGTCCAAGTGCGCTAAACATGTATCAAAAGAATCACCATGGACTCAGAAGTCATCCATGAACATTTCCAGGAAATCTCCCACCATCTCAGCAAATATGGCTATCATGCACCGCTGAAATGTGCCCGGGGCATTACAGAGCCCGAATGGCATGCGCCTGAAAGCATAAGTACCGAATGGACATGTGAATGTGGTCTTTTCCTGGTCCTCAGGGGGTATGGCCACCATGTTGTATCATGAGTACCCATCAAAAAAATAGAAGAACTCTTTCCCTGCGAGTCTCTCCAAGATCTGATCAATAAAAGGCAAGGGAAAGTGATCTTTCTTGGTCGCGGCATTCAGGCGTCTGTAGTCAACACAGACACACCACGACGTAGGTACTCGTGTTGCGATCTCTACCCCCTCCTCGTTGGTGACCATCTGAATTCCTGACTTCTTCGGGACAACATGAAGCGGGGCCACCCACTTGGAGTCAGAAATAGGGTATATAAACCCTGCTTTGCACCATTTCTCAATCTCCTTCTTCACCACTTCCCGTAGACTGGGGTTAAGTCTCCTTTGGAACTCACGGGAAGGTCTCACATTATCCTCAGTAAAAATGTGGTGCGAGCAGAGAGCGGGGTTGATCCCCACGAGATCCGACACTGTCCAGCCAATTGCTTTGCGGTTCCTCTCTAAAACTTCTAACAACCTAGACTCTTGTTCTAAAGTCAAGTCTGAGCTAATAATGACAGGATATCTTTCTTTGGGTCCCGCAAGAAAAGGCGTACTTGAGTGTAGGAGGTAGTGATTCCAGTCCTGGCAATGTGGTATCATCAAGCAAATCTGGCTGAACTGAATCTGAATCTGGTTTCGTGTTGCATGAAGGTGGGCTAAGTTGAGTAGTACTCACCACCAAATCAGAAGTATCAGGAGTCATATCATCAAAAATATCCAAACAATCGGCAAAAGCCACGTCCGACTCGTCATCTATGTCCCATGATTTTTCCGAAGAGGATGGAACTGACAGATCCGGATGGATCTCTACGTCATCATAGTAATAGGTAGATTCATCTCTAACAAGATCAGACAACACCTGGCAAACTACATCATGCACTATGTTCTCTCCAGATGAAAGGATCTCGCTATGTCCTGAAGAATCTGTCCCCAAATCCCAACGGTGCTAATCATTCTGCAATCTGCCTCTGATGATGAGTACTCTGTGCTACTCTCTGAATCGGGTCGCTAACACTTGTTTGCTTCATCTCAAGGTCCACTTCTCCGCTTGAAGAACGGAACTTCATCATTCCCGTACCATAATCGAAAGCTGAGCATGTGGTCCTAAGGAAGGGCCACCCGAGAATGATCTGAGATTCTCTCCAATGATTGGGGGTCTCCATGTCCAAGACTTTGAAGTCAACCTGATAGTTCTGCCCCTCAATCGAGATAACGACGTTCTTCACTTCTCCCTTAGGCCTCTTCACTGAGCGATCTGCAAATTGGAGTAAAGCTTTAGATTTGCGAAGTGGTCCCAACTCCAATTTCTGATATAAGGCTAAGGAAGTAAGTTGATTGAAGAACCGTTATCTAAGAGTGTGTGTGCAAAGGAAATGTCATCAATATGACTCTCCACATAGTGAGCACCCATGTCTCTCTTTTTCCTTGGCAAAGTCTGATTCTTGAGACAATAGGTTGTGACTACTGATAAGACATGTGTCTTTCTATTTCGGTTATCTTTCTTCTTGCTAACCCTAGTAGGTGTGCATCTCACCTTAAGGTATTTTTGGAATGCAGGATCGTTAGACACATACCTATCAAATGGCACTTTAACTATGATATTTTCTTTACAAAACCGTACCATATTGGGGTCATTTTTCTGAATCTTTTTGATGCACTTTCCTGCCGTAAGAGCCCGGGGGAAAGGGATGGAAGCTAGAGAAATAAAAGATGAAGAGTCTAAATCATGAACTGAAAGATCATTCTTGGCATTAACTGAAACAGAGTTCTTCATACATGAATCTTTTCAATTCAACATGGGATCGAAATCAAAACTATCTACTACAGGTTGTGGAATAGAAGCTGGAATGGTATCCGCCACAACTGGAGATGCAAGGTCCTCCGTAGAATCGGAAGTGTATCCATGATGTCGATGCTGCATATGTACTCTCCTCCTCCTCTCGGCTCCCTGAGTAGGTATCCTCGAATGGTGCTGATGGGGCTCCAGAATATGCTGCCTCTCCTCCTCGTCCTCTGAAGACTCCTCAGGTAGAGCTCCAGAGATGCCCCTCCTCGTATCCCTCGCCCGATCAGGTATGGTCACGGTCCTTCCGCTCCTGAGTGACATGTGGTTAGCTGCGTCACACGAAAGAATCTCATGTTAAGATCTAGGAGATGCTGAATAGTATACCTGACCAAAGTGCTGTTGCGAACTAGATCGGTTCAGGCTATATTGGGGTTAGCCTGAACTTGGGCTAGGATAGAGATAGAGGGTGCAGTCTGCTCGTCTCGCCATCTGGACAGGCAGTTGACATCCACCCGTAAGTCATGAATTTTGTTCCTATAGGAACGGAGCTCGTCGTGTATCTGCTGCTGAATATCCACGGGACTAGACGATGAAAAAAGGGGATATGACTAGGAAGAAGAACGGGAAGACTGGCCCTGCTGGTCAGGGTAATGCCTCTACTGCTGCTGCTGGGGTTGCGGGCCCAGCTGACCTGTCTGATAATGGCCCTGTCGGCCACATTGCTGGTACCGCTGCCTCTGCTACTGAGGTGGTTGGAATCCAGGGCTCTGTTGTGAAGGAGGTGGTGCGGAGGTGAATGCGGTGTTGTAAAAGGTCGGGGGATGCTGGTAGGTCTATCGGTCTTCCGTACTTCCCTACCTGGCAGGGTCCTGAGTATACCATATTCCATTCACCTCCCAAACTGGTGGAGGCTCCTCCTGAACTGTCTCTACTAATGGAGGTGGCTGCTAGAAAGAGTGGGTGTAGGATTAGTCCTGCTCCCATGGCTGGGGTTGCCCTGATACCAACTGCTCCTGAATATGGTGAACTCGATATACGAGAGCAGAGGGTGCAATCACGGCAGGTATCTTTATCTTAGATACCTTGTCAGTCAACTCCTCCATTTGTTTTGGGATCTTGGAGATGCTCCGATCCAATTCATCAATTCTCATGTCAATCCTCTCAACTACAATAAGCTTGTTAGCAAGGAGTCCCATGCTAGGGATCACATCCTGAGAGAGATCGAATACAACTGATTTTGCCCCCTCCATATGAGAGTGAACTGGGGGATGGTGTATAGGCCCTGCCGGCCATCTGTGAGCGGCTAGTTTCAGCCATCTGCTCGAATACCCTCCAGACGGTATCCACTCCTCGTGATGTATAGCTGCCTCCGCAGACAGCGCTCACTAAACCCTGCATCTCAGGATTGAGACCAGTGAAGAATGATTGGACCAAGATGTTATCATCTAATCCATGACAAGGACACTTCTGTAGGATGTCCTTGAATCTTTCCCAAGCATCACAAAAGGCTTCATGGGGTAATTGAGAAAAACTTGTAATGCACGTCCTCATCATGATAGTTCTACTCAACGGGTAGACCTTCTTTAGAAATAGGTCCTTGAACTGGGCATAAGTGGTGACGGTGATTCCAAGATTCTTCACCCAGTAGTCGGCTTTTCCACCCAAGGCAAATGGAAGGGCTTTGAGCTTAATATAATCCTGGCTAACATTATTATGTTTGAGGTTAGCACAGATGAGCTCGAAGTCCTTACGAATGCATATGGCTCCTCAGAAGCATTCCCATCAAAGTGTGGCAACAGGATCAGAAAATGCAGCTTCAATTCAAAATCAATAGTGGGTTCGACCGGACTCAAGTAGTTCCGAATTTGATATTGTCCGGGGTTATATGCCACATCCATAGGTGGTTCGACCCCAACATTTAACTGTCCTAACCGAGCTCTCAGTAATGCGTGTTGCTGCTCAGATGAAACTAATCTGGCAAGTATCATTCTCATTGGGTCATCATGATTGTCTTCTTCCTCGTCTCTCTTCTTTGGAGGCATTTTCCTTGAATCTTCTTTATGGCCTGAATCAGCAAGGTATTCTTGATTAGAAGAGGATTTATGAATAAGATATTCTCACGGAGGAGAAGGTCTTCCTCGGTGAGGTGGGAAGAGAGAAATGGAATGGTTTGAGAGTAACCATCCCGAGAGTGGGTGATCCTGGGCTCAAGAGGGTCATGAGTCCAGGTTGGTCCAAGTTGTGCATGGACCTGTGAAGACATACTTCTTGGAGGATTCAACGGGAGATTCACAAAGTCCGAATAAATATCCCCTCAATCAGTCATCTTCGATGTCAAAAGAACCGATTAGAGATATTCAATAAGGCTCTAGTTCTACGGTGCACGTAAATGTGCGGAGTGAACTCACACAATAAAAATACAATTCAAACCCTCAGTTTCACCAAATCAACATGTGATGGCCGTAAGAGTTCGGCCGAATTATCTTGTCAATTTTAGTTGGTGAGAAATATAATCTTGGAAAGATTAACGAGTTGCTAGGTGCTTGTATTTTCCTAAAGATTGGCCCGGTTCTTACGACTAGTTTGGCCTACGTTCAACCGGTATAGGAGTAAGTACAAGCCGAAGCCCGTTCCTTGAGGACTAAAGCGCCCTCTAAACCTCCCACTCTGCTAAGAATGTCTGAACCATATAAATACAGCTACCCACATTCCTCACTAAAAAGTAGCTAATCGCCTGAAAATAAAGAACCAGTAGTAAGTAAGAAATCCTAGCTTGGCTCTATCCTAGGGTCGTCTCTCTCTCTCTCACTTGCAAGCAAAACAAACAATGAGGGCTTTATGCACCTGAGAATAGGGGTTCTTTTTATTCCAATTATTTTAAATCGACCTGATCAGTTCAGTCCCAATTTTAGAGTTAGGTTATCACTTGAAATTTATATGAACAAACAAGCACGTCCACCATCCAGTCCCAATTTCCTTTTGACCTTAAGTTGTAAAACAAGAAGGGAATCGGAAATCAGAATGCAAACGAGAAACTATGATGCATGCTCAGAAGAAGGTAAACTTACAGTGAATCCCAGCACTCTCCATGCATTATGCAGAACAAAATTTGTAAATTTTACACTAAATGCATGCAGATCGAGAAAAACCGTACCTAAACAGTACACTATTAGTGGGGAAGAATTGATTTAATTTTGAGCTAAGTAGTACGTGTTTATGTGCGTCTCATTATGAGTCTTATAAGATATGTGAACCTTCTAAGATATGTGTGGCCTAAATTACGATGGGCACAAACAAAATTGATTCTATACTATCGTGTGCCTAATCCTTAATTTCACCACTCAAGTCGAGCCGAACCCTCATCGGAGAGTGAAACAGGTCTCGACATACCACAAATAATGTCCAAGTCTCTTTACACACGCGAGCTCTCAAACAAGAGTCGCTATAAAGGAGAAACCTAAATAATTACAAGAATTTACAAAATTTCTCTCAAAAATAAATTAGTTCTCCTCGCTCTTCAATAGTCGGCACGCGTCACGTCCGTCGACCTCTGATGCACTCCAAGTCCACCGGGCCCTCGCAAGGAAAATAATATTTATATTAGAGAGATAAAAACAAAATATATACAAGAATATGAAGAGAAATAATTGAAAGAAAATGGACTAAATACAAGGTGGCTCGGGGGTTAGACTATCCAAGTAAGTGAAATCTAAATCCAAATTTTTAAATTAGTCCCTAAACCATTTGCCTCCCTGACAAAGGCGCCATCTGACGAGCCACTAAATACAGTAAATAATTTGGACACGTTGTAGTACGTGTACTTAGCGATTCGGTCGAAATCGAGAGAAGATCTCCATAAAGAGTGTCTCGGCTTAATTTATATCCCGGGCAAGTCCGGGGTCGAACACAGGGAGGCAAAGGAACAACTTGGGGTTAATTTGAAAACTTAGGTCTAGATTTCCAAGCGTTATTTTTTTAGATTTTTTATGCAAAAAGAATGCAAATGCAAGTGAATCAAGCTCCTAAGAAATCAAACAACTTAGCCAAATTAATTTTAATGAGAAATTAATCCAATTCAGCTAAATTATATTTTTCCTAAAGTCCTAATCTAGAGATGAACATAAAACACATCTGTTTGTATTTTTAGGGCTAAAATGCAACAATTAAAAATGGACACTTTTTATGAGTATTTTCACAATTTTTCACACAAACAGTAAGCAAAAATTATGAAAATTTTACTGGAATAAAAACATGACACAAGCAACCTACAGTAATATTTTTGGAATTTTTTGACAAACTAGGAATTTTTTTTGTATTTTTTAGTGAAAACAGAGCGATAGTGAGTAACTAATTCCGAATTAATCCATAATGTCAAATTAATCAGAGTGCGAATTATATCAAAAAGATATTTAGATGCTTAAATCAGGAGAGTTGAAATTTTGCGAAAAGGATGTATGTGGATTTAATTAAAAATCAAATATGACTTTAACTCTATGATTTATTTCAGTCACAACATAGCTCCCCTTTGGATGAAATTTGGGTAGTATCTCAATTACGTTTCAAGGCATCATATCTAATTTTTGTAGAATGTTTAGAGTAACAATGAGTCCTATATGAATTTAATAGCACAGAATGGGTAAAATATGTAGAATTTCAGTTAGACAATTTTAATTAATTACCCAAATATCACAAAATATAAATAAATATCCACGAGGTAGAGAATTAGTTGCCCAACATGAAAACATTTTTCATTGAATAAAAAGATGCAAAATATAGATCCAAATTAGTAGTCTAACACAAGGTTATCCTTGCAAAACAAAAAGACAATATTAACAACAAAATGTGTACAGGACTGAACTGTAATTAAGAAAATATGAAATATATACAATGCAATTTTTACATTAAAAAAGGGAGAAAATCACCTTCTTCTTCCTTAGCTAGCTAGGGCGCAGGGAACCCAACAAGGGGGAGGGGGCGGCGTGACGACGCGGGGGGCGGCGGTGCCGCCCAGCGGTGGGGGCGCCGCTGGGCGCATAGCTGCACGAGGAGGCAGCCGGAGGGAGGTGTTGCCGCTCTTGGAGGTTGGAGGCGGTGCTGCACTGCGGGGCCACGCACGGCGGGCGGTGATTGCGGCTGTGATGGCAGCGATGCCACGAGCAAGCGGCGGAGGCCGCGGCTGGTGGGGGCTGGTCGCAAGCGAGCGACAGAGGCTGTCGGCTGATGGTGGCGGGGATGCTGCCGACTAATGGTGGCAGTGGAAAAGGGAGAGGGCGGAGGCAGTAGCCGCTGCTCTTTCTGTGATTTTTTTCCTTTTATTTTTTTATTTTTTTGTAATAATTTTTTTGTTTTAATTTTTTAAATTTTTTTTATTTTCTTTAAATAGAAAATATGTACACAAAAAGGAGGGGAAGGGGGGAATGATAGTGTGAAGATGATATAAACTAAACAAATGGGGATATGTGGACGATCATGTGATGTGATACAAAAAATTGCAAAGAAACAAATGATGACAAGATGAAAATAAACTTATCTACGATGGATACGGCCGTCTATGGTGTGCTCACGAGAGCACGGACTTCGCTCAAATCACCGGCGAGCGATGAGCTCGAGCAACGTGCGGATGCGACTGCGATGTTGGCCGAAAAGCCAACGAATCTCACCGGAGAGAGGGTTGTCGTCGCTCGACCGTGGTTGCGTCACTGTCACCGATTCAACTCTGGGAACTAGGCTCTCCTCACATAAAGATGGATCACGTGCAAATTGAGGAGGATGGGATGTATATAAAGAGGATGAAATGAGAGGTTATTAAAATGGTGGGAGGTTATTTTATTAATGGACTTGAATGGGAGGTTTAAAAATGAAGGGGTTGAATGGAGGTTGGTGGTAGAATGAGTTGAATGGTGGTTATTGTAGAGAATGTAAAATAAATAAATAAATAAAATGAAATAAATTAAGCTACTTTAAATACAACAAAATATATAAAGAAGGAAAAATAGTGGAGAATTTACAAGGGAATACATACAACATGTACATTTTTTGTTTGTTTTTCTAATATATATTTTTTGTCTTTGTAATAAAGGATATTTACAATAGAAAAATAAAATAAAATACTACAATCAAAATACAACACAATCATGATTTTTTGTATTTTTGATAATTGGAAAAGATAAAATAAAAAATGAAGAAAGAATGAATATATACATAATATACAATATACATCTAGGTCCCAAAATCCAACTTTTGCAAATGAGCTCCGAATTTAATGAAACACTTCCGTTGGATAGATAATTTTCTATCTTGAACTTTAAAAGTGAGTTTGATGAATTTGGAGTTCATACGGAGCAGGAATTTGGCTTGGAAGTTGGTCTTTGCGGCTTTTTCCTTTTGGGATCTAGGAGCATTTATTTGAGTTAAAATTTGTTTTGTATTTTTGTATTTTTATATACATTGCTTTGAACAAGTTAGAGAAAGAATTAGCCAAAAAGGAGTTGAAATAAAATTACTAAAAATACATGAAGTTTCGTGCTATTTACAGGTATAAAACCCCTTTATTTTTGCGGCTTTTTATGGGTAATTTATTTTGTACAGTCTAATATACAATAATTAGTGTATTTTATTTACAAGAGTTATTTTGTTAATTTATTGATTTTATGGATATTTTTCTGGAATTTTACTCAAGGATTTTGCTAAGATCAAGATCTTGAGATGATGAATCGTGGATTCATCAATGTCACAATAATTTTTAGAATAATATGTATATGATCCACATAATTCTTTGGAGACTTATTTGTGGATAGGATTCATAAATTATATTATTCATGTGAACTCGATTCGTATTCCAATATAATGTAAAAATGAATTCCATTTTATTATGAAACAAAGAATATTTCAAGCAATGACCTATTTTTAAATTTACAAATTATTTAAATAAATAAAAAGACAATTTATTAGAGCTATTTAACCAACATTAAGCTAAATAAAAAGAGCGGAAATTATCTCTCTCCGTCTCTCTCTCTCTTTTTAATAAATTACCTATTTATCTATTTTTTGTTTCAGAGAATATGATTAATTAAATTGACAATTAATTATAAATCTTAATCCCATCAGAGGTTGGTTGCCTCCTCTAATCTTGACCCTTGATTAATTGATTAAAAATGAATTCCATTTTATTATGAAACAAAGAATATTTCAAGCAATGACCTATTTTTAAATTTACAAATTATTTAAATAAATAAAAAGACAATTTGTTGGAGCTATTTAACCAACATTAAGCTAAATAAAAAGAGCGGAAATTATCTCTCTCCGTCTCTCTCTCTCTTTTTAATAAATTACCTATTTATCTATTTGTTGTTTCAGAGAATATGATTAATTAAATTGACAATTAATTATAAATCTTAATCCCATCAGAGGTTGGTTGCCTCCTCTAATCTTGACCCTTGATTAATTGATTATGATTTCAATCCTAATTATCACTTTTTGTATTAAAGGAGGTCTGTCCCTGCCTTTCATTACAACAGTTGGAAATAAAGAAAATATCTTTCTCTAGACTTGCTCCTTTCCCCTAGCTTAATATTGTCCCTTAACCCGAGGCTGATGAGGAAGGAAGAAGGATCATTTCTCTGTATTGTGGGAGCAACGTGATTCATCCTCACACACACAAGTGTTGTCTCTATCAGATCGGACTCCAGACATGAGGTCTCCTACTATAAAGGTTAGAGATTACAAACACACTTCAAAATGTAATGTTATAATTATGAGAACTTGATGAAATGAATTGGGAAAGGTTCCCAATCCATGTGGTTTAACCTTTTAGAATTAAAAATTTACGTCGATATCTAGATTTATTTGACAAATCTCTTTATTTAATTGGTTGTGATTCAGTCTTCATGCTATCATGATGCGTGAGGCCTAAAAATCTCCTTTTAATGCTCTCTTGTTGATGTGGATGATTTGGAACCTTTGATATTTGACCACCTCTTATGGCCAAAAATGGTGGTATCTATGGGTTAGAAGGAAAATGAAAAGACTAGAAGTGAAGGCGAAGTATATGGGTTTAGTATTGGGATTTCAAAGCTGCACGGGGAAGATGTTTGGGAGGAAGAGTAGATAGAATCGGAAAGGAAGCAAAATGAAAGGGAAGTGGAAGAAGGTAAGCAAAAGAGTTGAGGAGCTTCAATTGCTTCATGCGAAGGTGGGTACAACATGAGTAGATGCTTACATAGCTCACTTGGATATGGGGTCATCTTTGCCTGATATGGTTTCCTGATGGTATCATCAGTTGGTCCTCAGAGTTGGGCCCTTTTTCTCTTGCTTGGTGAATATATGGAATGTATGGGGTTCACGAGGGTTCGACGACGGGTTTCAGGTGTGAATGGGATTGGGGCAAGTAGTTGGAAGTTAGAGGATAATCATGAGCGAGGAAAAAGGATCCTTGGACTACAAATAGGTTAAGGTTTCTACGCAACGTGTGCCATGAGGATATTGTGCAGAGGGCATGTACTTGGGTTGACGATAATGGGGAACATGGGATGGAGCAGTTGCTAGAGGAAGAACTCTAGTGCTGATTTTTGTCACCACCAAAAACTTCGCATCCCGAAAATGAAAGATGAAATGAAATAAAATCAAGAAATACCAAATTTAAGAAAGCTATATGAATAAAAAATTTAGAGAATTGAATTATCTACATTTTTTTAGAAAAGGTTCATGACCAAACTCGTCACGTAGATATTTGTAAGAATTTTTGTGACCCTTTTACACGTGTAAAAGACTGGAATTTCAAGTTAAATATTTTTTTGGATTTTTAATTATGATAATAAAAAATTGCAATAAATTACTAGAAATATAATTAAATATAAAACAATTTTTTATTTTAATAAATCATAAAAAAGATAAAATGAATATGAAAATAATATTTACAATAAATAAAAAGTACAATATATCACTTTCTCTACTTTCTATATTTTTTGGATTTTTATTTTAATGAATTTTATTAAAAGAAAACATAATAAAAGAAATGAAAGGTTATTTATTTACAAAAAATCGCAATATAAATTATTAAAATATATAATGTATAATCGATTCCAAACACTAAGTTTCATTTATGAACTCTGATTATTTAGAACTTGATTTTGATTTGAAGATTGAATGTGTATGAATTCAAAAGTAACCAGAAGTTCATAGGAGATTGTATGAGAAAGATATCAACATTTAGTTATAGGAGATTGTATGAGAAAGATATCAAAATTTGCACCTTTTTGTCTCAAAACTTATGATTGGATTTATTTCACATATATACACGTTAGTATTTTTGCATTTTTTTAATAATATAATCACAATGGAGTTAATTTCAAGTCAATCTTCATTAACATGATTTTATTAAAAGTACGAGAAGTTTGAGCTATTTGCTTGTTAATATTTACAATTTCAACTCTTGATTTTTATGGTTATATTATAAATTATTCCGTGGACTTATTTACAAGGTGAATACACATTATTAATCCATTTCACTATAGAGTATGATTTCATTAATTTACTAATTTTATGGGAATTTATTAAGTGTTTTGATCAAGGATTCAAGCTAAAATTCTGAGATTAAGTTAATAAATCACATATTCATCAATGATGATGTCTCACAATATCTACATGGCGACATATATGGGCGAATGATTACTCCTAGTTTGCCAATTCAC
This sequence comes from Ottelia alismoides, assembly GCA_037367405.1. Classification (NCBI taxonomy): domain Eukaryota; kingdom Viridiplantae; phylum Streptophyta; class Magnoliopsida; order Alismatales; family Hydrocharitaceae; genus Ottelia; species Ottelia alismoides. Next base: position 125,813 of record JAZKJV010002362.1, on the reverse strand, counting down.
AGGCTGAGATTTTTCCATAAGCTCTCAAATGATGTTCATGCCTAAATTGCTCTCTGAACCCTCCTCCCTCGTCGAGACCTCACAATATGAAGCCTCTTCATTGCCCTCTCATTTGATTAGAGCTTTTCTACCTACCCCTCCCCGCCCTTCAACAATTGGACGACGTTCTTCCTGTCGAGGAAAGAAAATCGTTATGCCCCAAACTAAAGAAGATGAAGAGTTTGATGACAAGTCTGTAGAGAATAACTCTCTTGAGAAGAACTACATCTTTGAGACAAATCATGCATTGAACATGGGAATAAGTGTTCTCATTCAGTCCATCATGACACAGATGATAGTGACTATGCATTATATTAGTAGACCTTGTCAAGTATTTTTATTTCTTGTCTTAATTGGTCTTTGTTTCTTCTATCCAATTCTACGAATAAAGATAGTTTGTGTTATAAACATTTTATATTGATTTTTTATCAATTACGTCCTTCTTAACTTCTACAATGACTGTTACACCCCTTCCTTTTTTATGAAATCAATGGTGCCCCTGACTTCTTATACGATTCAGAGTTGTGTCCTTTTGTAATATCGGTTATGCCCCTACTTTACCTTAATATAAGGGTAGAACTCATTTGTAAGATGTCAGGGGCACAACTGATATTACAAAAAGGAAGGGGCGTAACTAATATTGCATAAGTTAAGAAGGGTACAAGTGATAAAAACCTTTTATATTTTTTCCATCTATTAATAAAAATTACACATTTGTTTTGTATATCTTTTCTTACCCTTCTTATTAATTATAAAATGAGGATAATAATATAAGTGAGATTACAATTAAAATATGATTAAAAAATAACAAAAGGGAGATCAACTGAAACTAACAGATTAAAAACCAGGTTTTCATCTCTTTAGTAAGGGAGAAATAAATTTAAAAACAATAATTTAAAAATAATTATCACTCTTTAAGTCTTTTAAAAGCTCTATTTAATTCAAGTTATCATTGTTTAAAAAGAAAGTCCTTTTATATCAAGAAGTTAAGTCTTTAATCTCTTAGTTGTTTTCTCGTCATTAAAAAGGGAGAGATTGATGGTTTTTTCTCTTGTTTATTTTAAAGATGATATATAAAATGTCGTAATTACTCACTTTTATATTTGTTTACAAGATTGCAGGACATTTCAGCAAGTACATACTACAAAATGTTGAGATTGCATGCTCAAAGTTCTTGTTAAATCAAAGTTGTAATGTAGTGATTTGTATTATACTTTTTTTGGAAAAGCTATAACTGAAAAGATGTGTTGTCAGAACTTTTCAAATTAGGATATGTCATAACTCTCAAATGATCAATCATATTCTATCCCCTGATATATCATACATAATCGACCATTGCTTTCATATGATTGACCAACATTAATTGACGACTTATTATTCATAATTAGTCAAAATTCAAAATCACACCCTTCAACGACTCTCAAATGATCCATCATCTTTAGCTTCATGATCAGTTAACTTGAGATGATCATTCATCTTTTTTTTATGATCAATCATATGTTGCAATGCTTGTTGTTTTCTTCCTAAATATATTTCCAAGGGTCATACTTTCTTGGACCCCTATATAAGGGAGATCCACTCAACATTGGAGGACAAACAAGTTAGCCAAGCTCTCAATAGTAAAGAGAAATATTCTAAGGGGTTTTCCCTTATAATCTCTCTTTAGTTATTCAATCTTTCTAAGACAATAGTATGGCTCCTTCAAGAAAAAGTTGTTAACATGCAACATTTGATTATCTCCAGATTTCTGGTTAAATTTATAATATTAAAAACACTTTTGTCTGGTATTTGCATCTAGTGCTTTTATTCTTTTCATATTAGTATTATTCATCTATACTTTTTATTAGATATAATTTCTTATCCATATATTTTGATATTATTTGCATATATATCAATTACAAAATATATTTAAAAATATTGTGAAATATTCTTTCCATATTCTTTTAATAACAATTTATGTATGTGCATTTGGTGTTTAACTTGAATGTTTGCAGTTCGTTCTTGGATCCTTATGCCCTATCCAAAAAAGTCACTGGATATTCAGAGTTTGTCTACTCCTAACATTGCCATTGTGTTACATCCGTGGAGTGGATTTGGTAACTAATTTGAAGTTGTAAAGCAAACAACTTTGTAAATAGTTGAGATATATGCGCAAATATCTCGGGCTTTAATAAAGCAGTTGTTTGGCTTGGCCAACTAAAAATCTCAAGTTATGAAGAATTAGGCCATGGTTTTTACCTAGTTAGGTCTCAAGGTAAAATCCTACTTATTATAATTGATTTGTTGCATTAAACTCAAGTCCATCATATAGAAGTTTTTTTCTACCATTATTTATACTATTCATCTCCCTTTAATAGTGTCTCGACCCTCAAGAACTCACACCATCATCCCCTTTATTTGATGTGTTTGTAACACAATGATATGACAATACACCACATCTTCTTGTACCTTTCATTGCTTGTGTATCTTCCATGAACCCGTCACCATTTCGTAGGGTAACAAAGCAGAGATCCCTTTCCTCTATCCTCCACCACAGTGAGGCATGCTACCATACCACATCTCTATTTCTCCCACTACGTGAGCTTGGCCTTCCACGGAAATAACCTTCCTATGAGGTTTGAGACCCTCGAGTCTCTCTTTACCATTTGCAGGTATTGGCAGAGGGAGAAGCATCCTTGATGAGCAGAACCAAGTGTCCCATTGAAGGAGCAACCTCGGATGAAGGCACTAGAGATCCAATGTCCATAGTTCTTGTCCTTGCGCCTAACTAGAATAAGAAGGAGTAACCCTTTTGTCGGAGAAAAATTCCTAGTCATCAAATCACCTCAAGTGTCGATTGAAAATGGAGAAGAGGAAGAGAAGAGGCACTTCATGTTGCAATCATCCGATCTCCCCCATCAAATGCAATGTAAAGCATAACTGGAATGTTGGTTGTCGATAGAGCAAAGATCCATAACCAATCCAAAACGTTGATTAAATCAATCGAAGTCCCAACTCATGCAGGGTTAAGTTTTTGCACACACAACATTATGGAAATATTACACGGGTTAGAGGTTTTGAATCAATAGATCTGCCTTGGGACACTAATTTAAGCTTATTTTTAATTTTATATATTTTACCATTATACTCCTTATTTTAAGGGTTAATATCTCGTGTATCCTAACTTATTTTGAATGAATATTGGTGGCATCTTAAAGCTTATCTTTCCAACTTTGTTTTAAAAGTAGTTGGATCCCATTTAGATTTGATTAGAGACATTTTATGAATTTTTGAACTAAAATTGAATTTTGGGATTTTTAATTCTCAAGAAAATCATAGAAGTATCTTTTTTGTGGATTTTTATGGATATGTGGTGCATGGTATAATGCAAAATGTTGACTTTGAGAATTTGGAAATTCATTGGATATTGCTCCTGAAAGTTAATTGAATTACAAATTATTGTTTGTTTTTTAATTAGCTCATATTGTAGATTCTTGATAATATAAAGAATGATTTTTTATAGCATTATAAATGCTCTATATTTCATGAATTTTTAATGTTTTTTAGATATGGATAGGTATGTTAAAAATATGAAAGACTTTGATTTGCTTGTTTAGTTTGTTTGATTTTTAATTCCGTTCTCATTTTGAAAATTCTAGGAATATTCATGTATGATCTCTGTTCACATAAACACTCACCATATTTTTAGTATGTATTTTTTATTGCATTTATATACTAGGAAAACAATGTAAAAAACTCCCAAAAATCATTAAAAATAACCTATTTTTTAAAATATAAGAATGTTTTTATGAAAACCTTTTATTATATTTAATCTAGTAAAAATATAATATATATTTTAAGAGGCGATTTTGTCCAAAATTAATCCTCTTCTTTTCTTCCAAATTGATTTTCAAAAATTTGTATTTGTTTTATTTTATTTTTATGTATTCCCTATTTTCAAATATCATGAAATAATTATAACAATATTGAAAAAATATTTTATTTATATTTACTGTTTTTTATTACTTATTTAATATTACAATGCCTTTCACCCTTGTGATATATTTTAAAACCTTTTCTTTTTCCTTGTATTTTATATTATTAAAAAGCGATTAAAACTTTACAAAGAGAAGATCAAACACATTGAAACCCACATATTTTTCACACACACCTGAATTACATCTTGATTATGGTCTAGGTAGACACTCTATGATCAAGTGATGCCTACCTCTTTGTGTCGACGCATGAGACTTACCTCATTAAAAACAAACATTGATTGATTTATATTCTTGCTTCATAATTGGTATTTGACAAGTATTACATCCAACTTAGTTCTTATATATTGGCAAATTTTCTATACCCATTGTGGACCCCACCTTAGCTTCCACTCTATACTTAGGGACCTTAAAACCTCTTGCTTTTGTTATGATCCGGTTACCCCTTTTAGATGATAGTTTGACCGTGTATTTGGATCCCTCTACATGTCGCTCTTCTCTTGTGAGGCACCATCTTCTTCTGAAAAGCGGACTACTTGAACATTACCATTTTGAATTTTGAGTTTGTGATGTATCTTTTTGAAGTTAGTCCGGTCTATATTTGGTCTCATTTTGGTAAGCTATCATATGTTGACCATGATCAAGGTTTTGCCAACTCAAATACTTGTGTCACTAAATGTAATCGTGATGTTGACATATACCTCGTAAATCGTCATCCTTTAATATTGTAAAAGGACTCCTCGAGTCCCTGTGTGACTCTCATGTGTATACCCTTTTCTCCTTGTATATCTATTATTTGATTGTATTCTTATTCTTCCTTGTTCATTGTTGGTTTTCCCTTCCTTGTACTTTTATTTTATGTGATACTTAAGATGACCTCATCCTATGTATAGTGGGGTAAAATCTCCATGAGTTCTTCCATTCATTCACTTAGTATTTTGTATAATAACCATTATTTATACATAGGGCATTAAAACCATATATCTAGGAGGATTTATACACCCTACTTATTTATTTGATTTATGATTCTTTGAGATTCATCTCTCTTGTACTTACAATGACTAAAGACTACGTATGGTGGAGTTTTCACCCCATCCATTATTCTTTCACCTTGCCTATGCTTAGTATGAGTTGCATCTTCTTGTTCTTTGATATATCAGGACATAGATGAGATTATGTATATGGGGGTATTGTATACACTACGTATATATTTTATACACCACTGAAAGAAAATGCGGGATTGGTGTGCACATAATGACAAGCCATGTGCACGCCAAGGGCCTGGGTGAGTACATGTGCTTGCTTGGGTTGTATTCACAAACCGCCTAGACACAAGATCATGCGGGCGAGGACATTTGATCACTAGGTGCTCGCATGCATTGTGGGCATGCACATTGTGGTTTCCTATGACCTCGCCCGTGGATGTGAGGGGTGAGCACTTGTAGTGCATCAGGCGAGCACATGTGCTCGCCCGAGATGTCTATTATGAAAAATATTATACATGTTCGATAGGGGTTTGACGCCCTGTCGAACCTGTAAAACCTACTTTGGAACCAGTGCATGTGTTTACTAGAGTTGAAATTCATAACACCATATGTCCCATGTCTTTTTATACATATAAAATCAACTTTGAATCCATATAGATATACCATGTATAACTAATATAATGAAATGTTATAAGAGAAGTATAACTTGATATTAAGAATATAGATGTTCTAATAGTCCTACAGATTTAAAAACATCATCTAAATAAAACAAATATAAATGTTTTTAAAAATGTAAAAACATGCTAAATTCTACAAGTCATCATCTATATGCCCGCTTTTCATTTCTTCTTTGATCTAAATATCTTTGAAATTAAACTTTGTTTTGATTTCTTCTTCTCCTTTTTATTCTTCTTGTATCTTACGTACATACGTGCTTCTTCTTCTGGGTTATTCTCCTCCTGTTCCATCACATAAAATTCAATCTCCTCATATTGCAATGCATGCCTTTGTGACCTATAAGTAAATGATATATTAGAAAATTGTGTGAAACAATTATGAATCTATATCATGTTAGAAGGATATTTCTTACATGTAAGTTGTGAACTCTTCTACAACTTGATTACCTGCTCCAACATAATCGCCATATGGGACTCCATATACAGTGTTGGCTGCTGTGATAAATGCGTTTGTGAATATGATGTTTGGTCATAAGCAAAATATAAATGACGATGCTCCTCCACATAGTAAGGAGGAAGACTACCGGGCATATTTTTTTGTTGGCGACAACATCCCTCTCCTCCAACATATATAATATTTTTTATTGTAAAAAATCTACATATAGTTAAAAAATTGTCAAATAAAGAAATATTTTAATATAACTATTTCCAACAGCTTTGTCAAAGGGGGCTCGATCTACTCCAAAGTCTCACCTCATTTCTCCACAGTTAAATCCATACATTGGTCATGAAATAGAAGTAGGAAATAATTATAACATAAATTTATAAAATGGGTTTTACCTTGCATTATTTGAAGATGTTAACCATTATTTCTCCCATTTTATGTGTGGATCAGCGAGACTCTCCCTCCTTCCCATTCATGTGGGTCCTGGACCACCACTCCTAGATATATGTCTCTCTTTCCAACTTAGTAGCATGAAGAAGAAATATAATTTATTAGAAAAGCTTCAATCACATGTTATATATACAAATAGAGGATTATTATTTTTGTGAAATACCATCTCTTCTCTAATATGATTGTGTCTTTCTGAGCCATTGGTCCACCTAATTTTCTACTTTTGGTGGTTTGCCCTTCCCGTCGTCAACCTCCTTCCTAACTCAGCATCAGAAAGGGCAGCATCACACAAACCAACCCACTTACAAAAGGAATATAAAATTATGAAACAAATATACATTTCTATATATAAGAATGTCATTACCTTTCCTCTGTGAACCATGCAGGTGGATATCTATTCATCTCCTAGAAGTCCATCTCCTCATGACTTGTCTTTATATGTGAGTCCCTTCTTGTCTTAAAGAAAATGTCTCTTATTCTCTTCTCCATCAAATGGATCAAGGATCTACGAAAAGCCTTTTTCCTTATACTAACAGCAAAATTGTAGCTACTCAGAAAAATTTAATAATAAACGTCCTATATAAGTAGTAAAATTGCCATCTATTTCTTTAAAGTACTATTCTTACCAGGAATATCTCTAACAATCTCTCATGCTCAGTATAGGGAATGCCAGTACTGAAATTGTGTGCTAGTTGAATGCATCTTGATAATACTTTTTATCTCCTTAGAAACTCTGCTACAATCCCTAAAATTTTATAAATTAGAGAGAATAGTAATGAAAAACATAATGGCAAATTACAAACGATATTTATCTCCCATCTACAGAAATCTCGAAGAGTAGGAAGGACTCTAAAGTCTGCCAACCCACATTCGGTACATGCATGTGAACACTAGGACACAAGAAGAACAAGAATCTAAATCCATGGATGGATGCATAAGAATGGGGGAAGCACAAGATTCAGGTACAACTATGGGAAGAGGGATCTCCGTATACACCTCCATATAATGAATGAAAAGGATAACCAAGAGACTTGTAGTAGGTCATGATCTGGTAAGCCTCCTTATAAGGAGGTCCTGAAAAACCAGGCTGCGTTAGCTTCCAACTAGAAGATGGGGACTGTGAACTCGACGGACGATTGGATCAGTGAGATCCCTGTGAGATACAATGTCCAAAACTTGCCATAACTATAAATGTCAATATAAAAATTATTAATAAAAAATAATTTACGATGGAATACAAAAACTTATCCAACTTTACATAATCTTAATTGTTAATCTTTGTCATTTGATTCCAATGAATTATACTTGTTGGGTTCGGGTCCAAATGGACCCGTTGACAACCATCCAAAATGCTTAAGCTCAAGTTATCATGTAGTAATCCCCACCACTTATAAACCACACCCACACTTTGTGAGTTTTCCATGTGGTACTATGTTTGGGATGGGGTGTTATAACCTCCCCCACATATATTGGCAACATCCTCGTTACGACATGGCACATCACTTATTCCCCGTTATAGTGACGGTTGCACGCTTCGGGTAGCCTTTTTCTCCAACCTCTTTGTAGGGGCGGCTCCACCTCTCGGGTAGCCCTTTCTACTATCAGAGGGAATTTGGCTCTGATACCATTTGTAACGATCCGGGCTTAGGTCCTCAGTCTATTATTGAGGAAAACTGGCCCTGACAACTTGTTGGGTTCGGGCCCAAATTGACCCGTTGACAACCACCCAAAATGCTTAAGCCCAAGTTGTCATGTGGTAATCCCCACCACATATATACCACACCCACACTTTGTGAGTTTTTCATGTGGTACTATGTTTGGGTTGGGGTGTTACAACATGTTGTAACACCCCAACCCAAACATAGTACCACATGGAAAACCCACAAAGTGTGGGTGTGGTATATATGTGGTGGGGATTACCACATGACAACTTGGGCTTAAGCATTTTGGGTGGTTGTCAACGGGTCAATTTGGGCCCAAACCCTACAAGTTTTCAAGGCCAGCTTTTCTCGATAACGGACCGGGGACCTAAGCCCGGGACGTTACAAATGGTATCAGAGCAGGTTCCCTTTGATAGTGGAAAGGGCTACCTGAAGGGAACTAGGCCGGGAACGTGCAGCCGCCATTATCACTGGGAAAAGTGATGGGCCATGTCGCAACGAGGATGTTGCGAATATAAGTGGGGGAGGTTGTAACACCCAACCCCAAACATAGTACCACATCGAAAACTCACAAAGTGTGGGTGTGTTTTATAAGTGGTGGGGATTACTACTTGTCAACTTGGGCTTAAGTATTTTGGGTGGTTGTCAACGGGTCAATTTGGCCCGAACCCAACAAGTTGTCAGGGCCAGTTTTCCTCAATAATGGACCGAGGACCTAAGCTCGGGACATTACAGGAATTGTATGCATATTTGTTTGTAATCTCTATATCTTCTGTTAAATAAGTGTGTATCCACCTCATTATCCACTAAGAAATTAGAGTCAATGATTATAAGTTGGTAAATTATTTCTCTCATAATTATGTATAAAAGCTTCATATGAAACATCTTATGTAGGAGGATCTTCTTTAGTTACATAACTTTGAGAATTTATCTTCACGACTGTAAAAGATTATCCTTAATACTTGTGAAAGATAACACACTTTGTCTACTTGTGAGACAAGAAAGAATGGTTCAAATCTTCATATATATCATCTTTGTATAATATCAACGACTATTCCTCCTATCGATCACTACACTTTCTTTTGAATCATATCAATCACACAAAATAGAAGGACTTTGTTTAAATATGGAATATTGTATTCCACTTCTATAACTTCCTTTAATATTCCATAACAGCCCAAGTTATCCTCCCAGTAAGAAGGTCTACGAACCATTACTCCATAATTTTAAGTGGTTAAGTTTCTACCTTAATTTATGGTGAAATTTATAACCACTACTTCAACGATAACTATATGATCGAACTTTATACATTGAACCTTCTGGAAATATTTTAAAATCATAGAAATTGTTTCATTATCATAAAAATTGTTATGTTCGATTCTTGAACCATTCTGGAAATTTGATCCTATATGTTTTCACAACCCGATCTTCTCCGTACGTTGGGTTTTCGTCAACAATTTTCTCCCTAAATTTCCTAAAATAAATGCACTTATATTATTTTAAGGATACATAATTAATTATTTTTTAAAAAAATATTAGAGATAGAGATGTATTCAACATATAGTGTTATTTCATCACAATTGTCCAGTACATATAATTAGACTCTTTATCCTGTTTTGACATTAAACATTCCTTTGCCTTTCTTATTAGCTGAGCTGATTGACGTGGTACATAGATATGAGATTTTCGTCAGAGTAGATTCTCTCTTTCATACACGTTATGCTATGGATATTCTCGATATCATTGGGGAAGTATCCAACGTAAATGTTGTTACTTCTTCATATGCATATCAAGATTTTGTGGATCATCCAACTCTAATTTTGTTTCACACTTTCTTTTGAGGAAGAACATAGACTTAAGTATAATAAAACTTGTATTCTAGACAATTAAAAATTTAAAATTAATAAAAAGAGTATAAAGAGATACTTTTCAAATGGATACTTTCATTGGTACTTAACGAGCCCTTTAACTTTGGCATCGTGTGGAAGATGAATCATCAGCTACTCCATCGAATCAAAACATACTGGAGGAAATATTTTCTCCATATTACACAAAATCACATGAATACTTTTTTAAAGATATTCCATCCGCTCCTAGTATGAGGAATATATAATCTGGAAGAAACTGTTGATATATGATAGAACAATGATGATATTTTTTGGCAATTGACCATTGAATGCTATTGGCAGCAATCTTTTCAATAGAACGTGGTAGTCGCGACTATTCACTCCTTTAAGAGAAAACCTTTTCAATTGACTAGATTTAAATGGTTGAATGCATAACCATTTGAAATTTTCAAATTTTTAGCTTATTCAAATATAATTTTCACTTGATTCCTATTCAAATTGTATATCTCGCTTTCAGAAATTCGACCCTCCCATTATTGTGATCCTTTATATATAACTCTGGATGATTGTAACTTATTCTTAAATCACGACAAGTATTTATTATATCTTTTGTACATCCAGTGACATTCATAACTGTATAAAAGATGTTATCATAGGCATTTCTTCTCGATATGCATAACATCTAAATTGTGTCATATCAAAATCTTGCTCCTATCGTAAGATCGTTCAATTGTATTGCACTTAAATGCATGTTTCTATCTCCTGTACGTATGATATTTGGAAAGAAAACATCTACAACAATAAAAAAACATAGCTTTTGATCATGTTGAAGTTAAAAAGATTTTGTACTCTCCATACAATAATGACAACTTTTTCGTCCATGCATAATCCATCCACATTACATTTCATATGTCAAGAAGTCATTTATCGTCCAGAGTAGAGCAACCATTTTGAGTGTCAGACATTTATTGGCATCGTATGTATCGATTCCATCGATCCAAAGATTCTTCAACTCATCTATGTATTTTCTTCGATGGGAGGGTCATGGCACGTGGCAAAAAATAAACTGTCTCTTTTAACACAATGGGATTAGATTGTAAAATGTTGTCATTATTGGACAACAAGAGTAATATTTACTTCTACTATATGGATTAAATCCGTCTATACATAAACCGATAATGCAATTCCTTCTTTTGGCTGAACATCCGGAACATAATGAAGATAATGTATTGAAAAGAATGTTATACCATAAAGAAGCTATCATATCTCATTTAAATTAGGCCAGCTTATTTTTGGGGTTCCATACCTTATGACTTTATGTTCATAATGATGTCATGCTCGCGTTCCGTACTCCTGAAAAACAAATCTTGATCGAACCCATTTTTTCCCAGTGGATACAATCCGCACACGGTAAAACTTCATATGGATTCGATGTACTCTTCTCCGCAACGGATGGACCAGCATTCAATGCAAGTCGCAGCATATGGTTGCTAGGGTGGTTGAATGTTATTAATGAGAGTTGTAATTCACTCTTCTTAACAATATGTCATAGGGATTTCTTGGTTTATCATGCTATTGCTCTAGGGTTACATACAACTACATTGATTTTAGTTAAGGTGCTTTATATGCACGCGGTTCCAAGATAATGCCAGATAAAAAGGATTTCGGTTATAGTTTTCCTTGTGACGGTCCAGGGTGCAACGGTACTTGTGATATTTCGACTTGGGACGCATTTTATTTGGCAATTTTCTGGATGTTAAATACTATTGGATGGGTTACTTTTTATTGGCATTGGAAGCACATCACATTATGGCAGGGTAACGTTTCCCAATTTAATGAATCCTCCACTTATTTGATGGGATGGTTAAGAGTGTGGTTAAACTCTTCACAACTGATCGAAAGTAGAAATCAATTATTTCCGACAATCAGACTTTGGTAGATGTTCCATATACTCTTCATGACTATGTTGTATGTCGTAACATACATTTAGATATCTCCTTACAATAATATAATCACTTAAATCTTAATATCAATGGAAATAATGTAAAATTTTCCTAGAAATTTTGTTTCAACATTTAGTTGTCCTGAAATCTTATTTCATCACATTTCGAACATGTTCACCATAATGTAATATATGGTTATTGTACAAGAACCTATCTTCACTTCTACGAAACCCATCTTTCGCATCATTTTCTTAGTTTTGAAATAATTTCGAGGTAATTTAGCATCTTCGAATAACATTTTCTTTAAAGTTACCAACATAGCATCAAAATTCTTATCGATCATATTATAATCCATCTTCATAGTTAGAAGCTCTGAAACCGTCGAGAGTTTTGAATAAGTCTTATAACCCGACCATAAAGGCTCTTTGCTTTTTTCGATAGTTGGTAGAATTCTTCCGACTCATTGTGAGGTTCCTCTTTATCAGAATAGTAAGGATTAAACTTTGGACCAGCAATGACCGTAACTATTTATACAAATGTATTACTGTTCTCGGCGTCATTTTTTTCATTTCTTGTATAATCAATGACCACTCTACACCGTTACCAAATATGATAACGTCCTATAAAACTTTTCTTATGAAGGTGTAATTGAACTTCATTCTTAGACCTTTTTTGAGTATATGATTTGTGAATACTGATTTGTGCACCTTTATTCCTTTATTTTGTATTTAAAATCCTAGCCAAATACTTGTAAATATATCTAACTTGTACAAATTAACTCACTAGATGTTGTTTGTAAATAGTACATAAATACATGTATTTAAACACAAAATAAATGAATAAAGAGAAGAAAAGAAAAATAATGGAGATATTGTAAATACTGACCGACCCTAAACCCTTAGACTAGGTCAATATTGACTTTGTTGACAAGGAATAAAATAGGAAGATATAAGGGCAAATAAATACTGACAAATTGGCACAGATACCTAGAAACCCTAGGTGACCTATACACTGCATATACATCCAAACTCACACTAATTTATACACACTCTTACATGCTTTGAATAAAGATATTTTTGACACAAAACATGTGCATATAAATACATAGAGAAATACAAAAATAAGTGCACATAAAAATAACACACTTTGTGACTGAGACACATAGATGAAAAAGTCATAAACAAAACTTCACAGACCCATATCTTCTAGATATGAACTCTAATGAATATGGTTTCATTAAAATTGGAGATAAGATACAAGAGTTGGCTTTTTATACACCATTGTATCAAATACATATGCATTTTATTCATTTTATTTCATTCTTTATATTTTTATTCTTTTTATAGTTTGAAATACTTATAAATATTATACAAAACATATAGAAAAAATAACCATAGAATAAAACCATTAAAAATTCACTAAAATAAATGGTATAATAAAATATATAGGTATACTATACTTATAATATACCTACCTCTATTTATTTAAATAAATAAATAAATATAAAATTTTAATTAAAATATGTAAATACATATTTAAATAGATTAAAAATATATAAATTATGTATATAGAATAATAAAATTTAAATTAAAAAATAAGATTAAAATACATAATACATATGTATTTGTACATATAAATAAACTTATAAAAATTAACCTATATAATAAATAGACCGATATAAATAAATAAAAATCGTCTAAAAATAGCACATAAAATAAGAAACAAATTTTCATGTTTTAATATTTATTTAATAAAATCATTTTCTGTTTAATTTTCCTTTTATTTATATTTTGTTTTTATTTTATCTTCTTTTGAACAACGTAGACCAATGAGAAGTGGATTTGAGTTGACTTTGGTCAACTCCGTGCCCTTCATTGACGTGCAACTATTATGCATTGATGTCCTCATTTCTCCCAATTTCTTTGTCTGATGTAAACACTAATTGAGCCCGATTGCTTCATGAAATCTTCTCCTCAATCCATGTACTTTTCACCCAGGTGATTCTTCGGTCGATGGAAAGTTGAATCAAGCGTAAGCCCTAGATGAAACCCATGCATATATAATATGTCCTCCACCTCCCTTTGTTTGGTCTATTTTGACCCTCTTCAACCCCTTCTCCTTTCATCTTGATCCTCGCTAGTGATAGTAGGTGAGCTTCCTGGGACTTATGCGTGGATTATGTGGTGGAGGAACATGGTTCAACCATCGCCAGAGCTAGCTCTTGGTCATTCTGCTCCCAGCATCCCATGCTAGTGAGCTTCTTATTTTCCTTGTCTTTTTTACTCTTAGGAGTAGTATTAACATAGACTTGCATCTTATTTCACTTAACTTCATCTACTTTAGTGTAAAAACCAAAATCAAAGTTCGTTGAAGCTCCGAGCTCTGTTCTACCCGTTTTTTATCATTTATCGACCTAATGACCACCCTTACATCTATGCTTCATCGCCTTATGTCACTCCGATCCATTTTATCCCCATATCTTGCTTAGATATGGGAGACAGATCTCTTCCTCAACAAGCCATCAAATATCATCACCAGCTTCATTTCAGCCCCATTTTTATTCACCATTGGGTCGAGGGACTTCACCCTCGAGCCCTGATGTTGTATAGGAAGGAAATGACTTCATTAGAAGGTCAAATTGACTCGACCAAGCAGCTCTAGGCACTTTAGCTCCTCTGACCCATCAGGCCTCCTCCAAGGAGATATGGATCTTTTTGAACCGTCCCCAAACCGCGGATTCACTCCAAGAAGATGAAACACATCTCCGATGCTCAGGAGACCTTCAGGATCAAACATGAGGCTCGATTGATGTTCACTCCCTAGATGTTTTTTTGACAAGACTTCCATATTAGTCGAGGACTATTGGATCGAGGCTCTAGCTCTAGGTGTACAACAACCATTGGATTCGATGAGGAAGGACTACCAGATTGATAGCTGAGATTTAATCTCAACCATACCTTAGTGAACTATCATCCGCAATTGCTAGCACACCACGTGGATAAGTAGATTGATCCCCGTCATCTACCATCATGCTTTGAAGGGCCTACTTATCGAGGGAGGATTTCCTTGAAGATTCGACACACCCAAGAGTTGTAGGTGGTTCTTTGTCCATTAATAGGAGAGACTAGCATATGACATAAGAAGCCAAGCAGAATTTTATTAGCATAGATTTAGTTTATTTTTTGTGAGAAAGAGATTTATTCATTAATTTGTAATAATATAGGACTTGAACACTTGGACACTTGACACTCACAAGTCAATTTCATCAAATGATTGTTCATCTCAAGGACTTGATCGGTTTTCCATGTTTTCATCATGATTTACTTTTATTCCTTTCTATTTTCCTCTTATTTTTATTTATTTTATGTGATTTGTGTTTTTGACCTTATTTTTACTTCTCATATTGTGGAATGAGTCCTTAGACTATAGGAGTGGTTGTTCAATTAAATTAGGTCCGAAGCTCTAATAGAATCCTTATACATATAGTTTTACGCTAGGATTTTGTCAAATTGAACAAGTTCTTCATGATAATAGAATCTCATGTTCTAGGGTGAGTCCCTCATCACATTACATATAGATTAGATTTAAAATTTATACGTTGAATCTCACATTGAGAGAGCTGGGAAGCATTGTAAGTCTTCTTACTGAGCATCACATCATTTGATTTCCAACTTGCCTTTTCATCTTCTCCCTCTTATTTTGACCACTTAGGACAGGCAAAGAATTGATCAAATTGTTAGGCCTTTGCATGAACATACTCAAAATAAGTGAAAACTATAAAAAATAAAAAAGGTTTTACTAAGAAAACCTTGAAATAATTAAAACTAATTAATTGAACTTTATTTTATTGTGTTCACACACCTTTATTGTACTCAGGTACCTTCCAGATAGAGTGAGGCATGACCCTTAAGGTATAGATCCAAAATCCCAGCCTAGGTATTCATAAATACTGAATTTATCAAGTTATTTTTAGGTTATTACCTCTTTAGCTTGAGCTCCTATATCTAGTTATTAATCAATTAATCTTAATTAACAAATAACTATCTTTAGATAATTAACATCAAATATTGTTTTCTTAATGGTTTGTTTCTATGTTGTTTATTTATCTCTATGTTGTTTCAATATATTATGTGTTTCTTTATTAATAAAAATCCATTAAAAATTAGGTTAATATTATACTTAATTAATTTAACATTAGATATAAAAGAAAAATATTAAACATAAGAAAAATAAAACAAGTGTTTTTAGTACATTAAAAATACTTACAAAAATATTACTATGTATACATTATGTAATTTCACTTTGAATTCTACATGAAAGTTGTAGATCTCATCGAGAGATGAAACTTTATGCTTATCACCTTTTCTAATTCATACATTTTCTATTTCTTTTGAATTTTATTTTACTTAGTTCATCTCTTTGATTTATAATTGGACCATGTGGCTTCACATTCACCCATCACATGGCCCGACCCTTTTGTCTCATCTGCATCCTCTCCTGGCCATCTGATCATATTGACCACACAAATGTTAGCTATTCCTAGATGCCTAAATTCCAGCCGTTTGATCTCATGATCAAACCCATCCTAGACGCCATCCTATGCCTTAATCCTAGTTGTTGGATCAAAAGATCCAAGGACTATCGAATCTCCTCAACCTCCATCAAGCGCGAGCATTCTTTTAACCACAGACTTCTCAGATAACTGTCGCAACCAACTTCCATCCGTAACCTCTTTGTCTAACTCCCCTATTATATACCAACCACCAAATTTCCTATAACTCAAACTCCTCATCAACCGGCGGTGGTTGAAACCACCTCGTGGAAACCCAAACCACCATCACTTCCTTTCCCTTGAAGTACCTTCTTAGACAACCAAGAACCAGATCCACCACCTTGCAAAGAATCCCGCAACCACTATTCCTCCTTCTGTGATAGAGAAGCGACAAGAGAGTGAGAGGCAACATATATTTCTTCCGGCTATATCCACGACTTCATTTCTCATGATGAAGCCATTGATTCCTGCTCGAGCTTCCTCAACTAGACATTGAGGTCAAGCGACCACTGAACATTAAAGCTCCACTTCTAAGCCGATAATTCTTCATCTTCTTCTATTTCAATTCGATCCTTAGGTAAAAGGTAATCTTCTTTTCTTTGTATTTTTACTATTTTATTAACCCACGTTCACTCATTCAATCCAATATCTAAGACCGTTTACCTCATCTCCGTTATGCTATAATCTTCGCGCACTCATGCTCTTCTCTGTTCCGCTTCTTCATCGTTGTTTCCACCTCGTATGCCTCTTCTTCCTGTAATGAAGAAGAACCTAGATAAGGCTCTTATCCCTCACCTATGATTGAGCCTCTGTCTCGCCTCTGGAGTATTTCACTAAATACGTCTTGTTCTGTGGTTTGGAATTAACCTCGGCGAGTGCTTGAGCTCTTCACTTATCGGGAGTATGCTACAAGCTCCGATCTCAAGTATCGACTCGGTAGCGAAGGTGGAAGTATAGGACCATTGGAGCTTCGTAATGAATTCATGATTCATCTACTTAATATGGACATCTTAGCAAAATTTCCATAATAAATCACTAATTAAATCCCCTAAAATCAATCTATTAAGATTCACTTACCGTGCAAAATATTAGGGTTAAATTATGTAATTAAATAACCTTGTTTTTAACCTTATTTGTGCATATTATTTTATGCACAAAAATAAGGTATTTTGACCTAATTTTCATTCTATTCTATTATTTATTTAATTAAATAACTTAGCATGAAGAATTAAAATCCATAAAGTTAGAAAATCAGGAGAAAATACAAAAATATGGCATTGTAAATTTTGTACATATTTTTATCTTGATTGATTTTATTTTACCTTTATTAAACCTATAAAGATCCATAAAAGCCAGATTAAATATGTGTATATTGTATATAAACTAATTCACTAATTATATTCAAAATAAAAATATAAAAATGACATAATACAAAAATACTGTATTTTATTATATGTAGAGTACCTCCAAAAATACATTTTGTACAAATGAATTCTTTTAATTTTGGGTCCTTCGAGAAAATTGTAGATCTTGTTGAGATGAGAAACTTTCATGTTGACCACTTTTTATTTTGACTGCATTTACTATTTCTTTTTTATTTTTCTTATTATTTAAATTTTTATATTTTATTTTATTTTACATTTGTTTATTTAATCTTTAATTTTATTTTTTACTTTTCTATATTAATTTTAATCTTTAACTTTTATTTATTATTTACTTTTTTATTCTCTTTTTATTTTGCTTCTCTCTTTTCTTCCCCCTCTGTCCTCTCTCTCTTCACTTCCCTACCCCAGGTCACATGCTCTACACGTGACCTCTCCTCCCTCTCTCCCTAGAACATGCTTTTCACATGCCTTCTCCCTCCTCCCAGGCACATAATGCGCACATGACCTTCGCCCTTTCCTCTCCAGTTGTTCCTCCTCCCCCATAACTGCCACCTACATAATCCACCTCTGCCATGACCATTACGATCCTTACCCTCCTGATGATTATGCATTTCAACATCTTTATTCATTTATTTTAGACTAAAATCCCTTATAAAACACCTATATATGTTGATAAATCTTTATCCATACTAACTTGCATCTATGTGTAAATATTGTACATATATTATTATTTTGACCTAAAATAAAGAAATAAAGGAAAAATAAAGAAAATAAAAAGAATGTATATATGTAATAGATACAGGCTGACACGAATCCTGAGAGAAGTTCAAGACTTCACCTGATCGACTAGGAATAAAGACGGGGGAGATAGGGTCTTTAATAAGAAATACCAAAAAATGTATTTTCTAAATATTTTGACTTTATTCTTTGTATGCTTGTAAAAAACCTACACTAGTTTATTTGTATATAAATTGACTTAAAATTATAAAATTTTCTTAACAAAAGTTGTAAATAAAAATGTTTGCAAAATAAACTCATGTACAAAAAGTAACCACACTGGAAAAAAATCCGTAAAGCTATAATTGAAAGACCAATTCTGGCTCCATGTGAACTCCAATTGAATCAAACTCACTTCCATTGTATTCTAAATTAAATTATCTTTAATTTGGGAGTGGTTTCATAATTTTTGTATTTACGGTTGAAAAGATAGTTTTTAGGGTGATTGTTGTAATTTGACCATTTATTTATTGTATTAATTATTTTATTTTTATGCATATTGTATTTTTAATAATTTTAAATATTATTCACTATAATTGAAAGTAAATATTTTTTAAAAAAATATTTCCTTATTTGTATATGTTTATAATGTAGATTATGTATATGTGATATGTATAAGATTATCCTCCTTATATAAAAACCACCAAAAAATTAACATATAGCATTAATTATTTAAATAAATATAATTACAAAAAAATTATTATTTATTTGATTTCAAACCTACCATGTATATAAAATTTGATTCTATACCTTAAATAACCACCATTAAGGTGGCTAATTAAATTTTAAAAATTAATTCATTTAATTCGCAATTTTGCTTTCAATTTATTTAATTAATTAATTTAATTCCACACTAACTCCTTACTTATTTTCCTCTCCATTCAATTTTTGAATTTCAAATTCATTTTTTTCTATTTAATTGGCTCGTTCTCCCTCATTCTTACTTGATCAAACTTTTGGTGAGAGGAGCCCGATCTCCGAGAGCAATCTTGTCACAGAAAGGTGCCTAGCCTCCAAGCCGTCCGTTGATAGCGAGACGATTTTCATTGAGGCCATCACAACTTTCATCCGTTACCATTGTGAGATCCACATCCATTCTACTTTCATCATCCTTCTAGATTAATTTTAGATTGAATTTTTGCTTTGATTTCATTGTTAAATTTTAAATCTTAATTGTTAATCATTGATTCATCACAACCTGATCTGCATTCGATTTCCAATCATCCATGTCATTTTTGTGACCTCTTCGTTTCCATTCTATCTCACACAGCCACGCACCTCCGACCACACACGGTGGTCGGAGATCCGGATCCATTCGTCCACCTCGCAGGACCTACATCCACCCACTAATTCTTTGTTTAATTAGTTGCAGATTGAGCCATCACGTTCGAGTTGATTTTTCTATCTCTATTTATTTGCAGGTCAAGGATTTTTTAAAAAAATAAAAAAATAAAAAAATATATACAGCTACTGTTTAGGAAAAAATATAAAAAAAATATAAAAGAAAAAAATGTGACAGCGGGCGTCTCCTTCCCCATCTACAGGCGGCGCCCGCTGCCCACTCCATCACCGTCGATGCCAAGTCTGCCTCCACCTACGAGCCCAACCGTCCATCATCCACGCCGTCGTCGTCGCCCCTTTGGCATGGAGAAGGAAGAGGGGCAGCACCCCTTTCCTCGAGAGGATCATGATCGAACAAAAGAATAGAATGCCACAAGATTAGAAGCCCTAATTTTTGGGTAAATACCAAAAGACCCCCTTCATATCTACGAATTGCAAAGAGACCCTCATTAGATTCAAACATACTTTTTTTGGTAAATTGAACATTCTTGCATATAGTTATTTGTATTTGCGAACAAATTCTGTTGTTATTCATTCATGTGACTTGAATAAACTTTATAATGAAAATTACATTAGGAAACGTGCATTTATTTTTGCATTATAATTTGCTAGAATGTTTTCAAAAATTACATCTTAGTCCTGTCTTCCAAACATTTAAATTGCATTCTTTTCTTGTTGAAATGAATTTTATTTTTGTTCAATAAATTCTCAAAAAAATAAATTAGACTCTTAATTTGTGTATCTTCATTATACAATTTTTGCATTGCATTTATTATCGTTTGCTATTATTAAAAAATCCAAAACTTCACATTTTCCCTATATGAACTTGAAAAATCATAAAAAAAATTCAAACATTGCACTAAAAATTCTAAAAAATAGATTAGTCATATTTTATTGTCTTTTAACTTCTGTGTAAATTTCAAGCATTAAATATTTTTAAAACTAAAAAATGGATAATACAAAAAAATATAAAAAATCATAGAAAATTGTAGAAAAATCCAACTATAATGATTTCAGAACATGTTTGTAGATAATTTTCTTTAGTTTTTATGAAAAATATTTTTCATAATTTTTGCATTTATTTGGTAATTTTAAATTAAAAAATAATCATGTTTGTTACTATTTTCATTATTCCCTCTTTTCATTCGTTTTACAAATCTTTAAAAAAATCTTAAAATCTCTGAAAAATTACGAAAATAATAAAATCATTAAAAATACAAAAAGATTTTATTTAGATATTTTTGAGCACTTTTTCTTATTTATAAATTCCATAGAGACTGCATTCCTTTCTTCTATAAATTTGTTTTAAATAATAAATTAATTGTTTTTTAAAAGTAAAATTTTGTAAAATTATCATTAAAATTTTGAAAATCAAAATATAGAAATATAACAAAATAAAAAAATAAAAATTACACAAAAAATCAAGATAGTTTGCGTTTGAGATTTCATTCTTTCTTTTAATTGATTTTTTGAATTATTTGAATAACCCTCGGGAATTGTAGCCTCCCTGAGTTTAATCCTGTTGGTATACATGTAAATTAAATAGAAAAAATCTCTTGCTACATATTTTCTTTAATTATTAGCTTGGGAATAAAAAAATAAATTTTTGTCGACACTTGATTGGGTTGCAATGACTTGTTCGTAATTCTTCTAATTAAAACCCAAGGAAAGTGTGCCAACAAAATGGCGTCGTTTTTGGGGAGGCACAGCGAGGGTAGTTATATTTCTCTTTTGATATGATATTCTTGGTTGTAAATTTTTGTCTATATTTTTAACATTTAATCCATTATCCATATTCATTGTATTTATTTCATTTTTTGCTTGTATTTATATAACTTGTGTTTCTTAAACATTCTTTATCTTCTCTTTCTTGCGAGGGCCCGACGAGCGAGGGTGACTTTCCTAGGAGAGCTGACGCACCCAAGCGAAGCGGAGACGGCTTAATTCTTCACTGAGTTGCAGGAGAGCGTAAGAAGAGGAGAAGAAGATTTGGAGGAGACCATGCATTTGAAAATTGTTTTTTGCATAGAATTTTATTTATTTATTTCTAGCATTTTAATTCTTGTAAAAAGGACACTATAAATAACCTTGTTTGCGGGGACTGTTTCGCTAAGTGCCGGCGTACTTGTGGGATCTCATCGGTTTTGTCATGTTTTCACCTTTTTTGTTTTTCAATTTTGTTTTCTTATTTTATGTGATTGAGCTCTAGTTGTAGGATTTGCTTGACGACAGATTAAGGCCAAACACTTAATTATATTTCCCTTCACCTATAGTTCTCATTTCGGCTTGGTCAAAATTTGAATTGCTTCTTATTTAGACTTGAAATCGAGCGCTGAGAGGGACTCTACACAGCGTTTGCAGGATTCTCTACGGTGAGCATCAAAGAGTTCCGCAAAACTAGACTTTTGGATTCTATTTCTAAGTGATTAGCACTTGTGCTTCATGCTAATTGTAATTTCTTTACCTAGGGCGTTTTAATCAGCTTGCATTTGCATATAGATAGGTTTCAATTTTGCTTAGCATCCTTACATGTAGAGAGCTGGAGGTAAGGTGAGCATTTACGCTTTAGCATGCATCATTGATTTCGCATTGCATTGCTTTTTCGACTCTCTCCCTCTGATTTTGATGACCGAGGTTGCTAAAGGAATTGATTCCCCGATATGATTCATACATTCTTATTAAAAACGCAAAAAAGTGATTACAAATAAAAATGGGACTGTTAAAATTACTTGACACTAAAATATATCAAAAAGAATTTTTTTCCTTAGGGTGAGTAATCCACTCCTTGTATTCCTTTTAAATTGCTCACATACACACTAAGGTTAGTGCCCGAATTGCATAAGTCAACTTAAGTGTTTGTTCATTTTTTGCGATTCTCACCTAACTCTAAAATAGACAAGACTAAGAGACCGAGTTTTCACGGTCTTCACTGAGTTGAGTAGGTGAATTGAGGGATGTGTTTTGCATTGTGTATATTATTAGTGATTGCTTGTGTGCATACTAGATCCTTCTGTGTGTTTGTGCCTATTTCTTCACATCTTTTGACTTGACCATCGTGCTCTCCTGATCATTTTCTCTTATTTCAGAGATGGTCGATGATGAATCTGTGATTCATCACTCTAAAACTTGAAAATAAAGCTTTGTTCTCGAGTAATTAGTTGCATTTCATCACTTATATTGCATAATTAGCATTCATGCATGTTTAAATAATATATGCACTTTAGCATTCATATCACATTAAATAAGGAACCAAATTCACTTGTAAATATTCACATGTATATTAGCTAAAATCACCTATTTGTATCTATTTTATAATAACTCCAAATCCAATAAAATTAACTCTATAGTGTATATATTACTAACAGTAATAAAGGAAAAATAAAAAAATACTAACTTGTAAAATTGTCCAATACAACCCAAATCCAAGTTTGAAACTATGAACTTTAAAATGGGCATATCTCTCTCATACAGTGTCTGATTAAGGTCTACTTACTTTTAAAGTAATATACATTCAAAGACATTCAAAACAAGACTAATTTCAAAAAAATCACAGATCGTATGTGAAACTTGAGTTTTGGGCCCCAATTGTATATTGTACATATTGACTAAAATACCTTTCATTTTATCTTTTTACTTTCTTAATTATTAAAAATAAAAAATAGATTAAGTTGTAAATATTTCTTTCATATTTTCTCTAACTTGATTTTTATTTTTCTATTACGTAAAAATGATAAAACAAATTGCAAAAGATAAAAATACGGTGTTTTATATCTATAAGATACCACCCAAAAATATTTTTTGTACAGATGACTTCCTTTGATTTTTGATCCTTCACAAAAGTTGTAGATCTCGTTAAGACAAAAAACTTTTATATTGATCACTTTTTTATTTAACCCCTTTTGTTATTTCTTTTTTATTTTCTTCACATTTAATTTTTGAATTTTCTAGGAGTGACACGTGGCAGCTCCTAGAGCCGCCACATGTCACCCCATTTTTATTATTTTCAGATTTTTATTTATTTATTATTATTATATTTTATTTATATTTATTTATTATTTATTTTATCTTCTTTATTTTTAGTAGCCCACTTATTTTACTTTACTTATTTTATTTTATATTTTCCTTTTACTTCTTCTTTACTTGTTCCCCGCGCCAAGTCTCCACTTTCTCCATCATTCCTCCATTTTCTCCACTTCTTTTCTAACTCCCTCCTCCTCCTCCTCCTCTTTTTTATTCTCTTCTCGAGCTCGAGCTCCTTCTTCCCCATGCAAACCATCCTAGGTAACTTCTCTTTCCCTCTCCCTTTCTCTTCTTCTTTCTCTATATCCCATGCATCCATCTTCTCTCTCGATCAAAGTTCATATCATCTTTCTCTCTCCTAAACCCACCTCATCCATGCTCCAAATCTATATTTTCTCCACTTTCACTGATAAATCACACGCTACAAATGTGATGATGATTTTTATTGATTTTTCTGACCAAATTTCTTGAACCAATTCATATAAAATTTACTACCCCTAAATAAATACAAAAGCTTCCCCTTTTTACATTGGAAGTTCCTATGTTTCCTTCTCTCTTTCATGCCTTCTCTCTCTTCCCTCTTCTCAATCATCGACCGTCAGCCATCCGTCCTGCACCGTATTACAAGGCTCCCCTCCTACACACGATCGCGTGTCGCCGTTACCCTTCTCGTTGCCATTGCCGCACACTCCCACCTCTGCCCCGCAGCGGACCTCCCTCGACGACCATCAACGATCAACTCCAGCGCCTCCTCCCGAAGATGCCTTTGCCTACTGCTCTTCAACCGACAACCACCTCCACCTGGTTGCAGTCTACTGGGCGGAGCTCCTTTTCCTCAACACTCAGAGCCAACTCTTTAGCCAACCACTGTGCGCGCAGGAGCGCTGCCTCCTCCTCCGAGCCGCAGCTTTACCAACACCGCCTCAAAGTCTAAGTCTCCATTGCAGGAGGTTTTTGGCATGTGTCGTCGGGACCTTCACCGTCATTCGTGGATACGTAACGTTATCTTCTTCTCGGCCTTGAATCAGACCGCCATTCCACTCCACCGCAGAAGCTCTGTCGAGCCCGCACCACCTCCCTTGCCTCCTCACGAGCTTGACCAGGCCCCTCCGCCAACTGTCGCCGCATCCAGCAAAGCTCTACGTGCCGAGCTTGGACTCCGGACTCTTGCACGTGAGGAGCATGTGCTAGGGGTAATTTTCATTTGCCTCCCCCAACATTTAGCATCTTACACATGGGTCCAGTATCTCAGGAGTTACGTGAGGTGCACTTGTCCTTTTGAGCCAATTGCAATAAAGCCCTCTATAGTATCGATAATTGCACATTAGTCCCTATCATCATTTTTTAAATTTATTTCTGTATTTATATATACACCCCTATGTTCGCATATTTATTTAAACATTCATTTGCATCCTTTCTTCATTCTAAAAATTGCTTATTGTAGAACAATATCTGCTTTATCAATGTGAAGAATTGTTATATTTTTATGAGAATTGATTTATTTAGTACAATTTATTTGATGAAATATTGCATATTTTACCCATTATATGTTCTGAAATTGATATTAAATTAATTATTGCTCAAAAATTGCGAAAAATTCACAGTAGGTAGAGTTCGAGTAGTTTTACTTTATGCCCAAAAATCATTATCTTTGCACGTATAAAGAGGTCTTAATAAATTAATTGGTGATTTGTGTGATTAATTTAATTCATTCCTCACTTAATATTTTTAAGAACTAAAATTGTTCTTGATATCTCTCACATAGACCTATCTTTTAAATTAAATTTGCGTAAATCACCATGCATTCATATTTAATTCTTAATTAATTCATATTGAGTCTAAAAATTCCAAAAAATCACAGTATCTTAATTTCATCATTATTTATCCTTTGACTAAGTTTGAGAATTTTTGGAAGTGATTTGATTGAAATTTATATTTTAGCACTTGAAGTAGCCTGTAATTGCATTTGCATCTATCACTTGCATTCAAAAATACAAAAATTTTCCTCTCTGAAAAACTAGCATCTAGATCGACTGAAAATTAATCTAAGGAAAAAGTTGCCTCCCTAAGTTCAACCTTGGGCTTGCCCAAGTAAAAAAATTGTCGCTTGCTATTAATTGATATATTAATTAAGTGGTTTTTGACCGATCCGAATTTATCCGACTACAATCATTTATTACGACATTATTAAAAGGGTAGATTCGTGAGCAATCAAATGATGTCATTTCCGGGGAGGCACAAGTTAGGTTAATTTTTAACTGAATAATAAAAAGACTCTCTGTGTTGTGTGGTTTCTTGACGTAGGATAGAACCTGCACTCGCGACTCTTAGAACTTCTTAGGTCTGTTTGTGCTCGTAATATTTAGGACCACACTTCACCATCAAAAGACGCACTTAGATTATAGAACTTAGCCAAATTTAAATTTTTTCTCCACTCGCTTATAGAACTACCTGTCTAGGAGTGGCTTTTCATTGCTTGCATTCATTTAGTGTAAAAAAATTTCCTCATTCGCTACCTCGATCTCTCTCACTACCCTTTTTATATACTTCCTCAAGAGCTTCACACGGTGGTTAGGAGAGGGACCAATGGTGATTATATATTGCATCTCGCATGTAGAGCGCGAGGATCACAGTAAGTCTCCTGAACTTGGCATACATCATCGTTTTATCGTGCATCAGCTTTTCTCTACTCCCTCCCCCCTGGTTTTACAACTTAGTATTAAAGGAAATTGGGACTGGACGATAAGAGTGCCTTGTGTATCAGACTAATCAAGTGTTTATCTAACTTAAAATTGGGACTGCTAATGAAATTGATCAAAAAAATCAAAAATTAGAAATTCCGTTCGCGGGAGAATAACCCTGACCTTGATTTCATGCTGAGTGAGGGTACAGAATGTGTGTGCACACCCTAAGATAGAGACCAAATCCATGCCTTCCATATCAATGTACCCCACTCCTAGTAAATATCACAGGTTGAATTACTCGAAATTCAATTGGCAATCACCACGTAGCCTCCGCTTGCTTCGGCAAGTAGATAGGGGCCTCTGCCTACTTTGGTAGGTAGATAGGGGCAAGTCCTTGAACTTCATCGGTATTAACCGAGTAAGCTAGTGATGGGAGAGAAGAGAGGAATGGTGTTCGTATCTTAGGCGATAGGTTAAACATGGGAGATGCATCCGGCATTGAGCTGACTTCCCTTTAGGCCATCATGTAATCCTTGCTATTTGCTTGAAAATCATACTTAAAATCAACCAGATTAATCGGACCTGGCTTTGGGTCCTTCACCGTGTTGAGTGTGAACTCAGGGTTTGTGATTCAATTGCTTGCTTTAGGTAGGAGTCAAATCCTATATTTACATACATGTGCTTCTGATTCTTTTTGCCATCAAAGATGACTGACTGGGCGGATATTTACTCAAGCTTTTCATATCTCTCATTGAACCCCTCACAAAGTGCGTCTTCATCAGCTCGAGTGCAACTTGGGCCAACTCGAGCTCATTACCCTCTTGAGTTTGAGATCTCTCACTCTCGGGATGGTTACCCTCAAACCATCCCTTTTCTATCCTCTTATCTCATCGAGGAAGACCTTCACCTCGGTGAGAATATCTTCATTCCTAAATCTTCTTCTAATATAGACCACATTGTTGTATCATGTAAAGAAGATAAACCCAAAACCAAGATGCCTCATAAAAGAAACACTGACGAAGAGGAGCACAGAGATGACCCCATGCAGCAAATCCTTGCCCCTTTAGATAGATCTAAGCAACTGAATGCAAATCTTGTGTCTAGGACGAGACAAGTCATTGAGGTGGGTGGAATAGACAGACCAATGGTAGATGCCTACAACCCAGCTGAGAGTGAGATACATAGTTGGCTCGTACCTAAGGTTCCAAAAGAGGCATTTGAGCTGAAGCCCCATCTCCTTAGGTTGCTACCAAAGTTTAATGGAAATGCCATAGAAGAAACATATGCTTTCCTAAGAGACTTCGAGTTGGTGTGTAACAACCTTAGTCATCGTAGGGTTGGAAAATATTACATCAGGCTGAAGGCTACCCCGTTTGTCTTAGGAGATAAGGCTGCCCATTTGTTGAAGAATCTCAAGGTTAGATGTATGACTTGGACGCAGTTTAAAGATTCACTTTTGAAGAAGTTCTACCCACTCAGTAGAACTAACTAGATGAGGACAAATATTGCTAGTTTTTCCCAGGGTCCCCACGAGACGTTCCATGAAGCCTGGGATAGATTCAATGATTTGATACAAAAATGCCCTTGCCATGGCAATACCAAGGCGATCTTAGTCCAGACCTTGTTCTGTGGTATGACCCTTGAAATGCAAGTGTTAGTGAGTGCAACCTGTGGAGGCAGCTATCTAAATAAGAACGAATATGTTGTATGGAAGATCCTAGAGCATATGGCAAAAACAGGAAAATCTCAGGCCACCAGGGCCTATCAGGTGTCTCCCTCAAGCCTATATAATGAGACACCTAGGAGGACTATATGGAATCTGATAGATGACCTAATCCCTAGCATGGGGATAATAGCTTATAAGCTCACCATGGTAGATTGGGTCCACGAGAGGGTAACTAACCTTGAGGTGCTTTCATGATTACCGAAACAAGTGGAGGAGTTGACTGAGAAGGTAGCCAAGATACGACTACCTGCCACTTCTGCATCACCTTCACCTGTACACCGAGTCCACCTCGTACAGGAGTAGGTACAGGGGCCTCAAAGCAGCTGGGTTGAGGAGCATCAGTACACTCAATAGGAGTATCACACACCCCCACAAGCAGAGTTAGTCTACGAGGAGCCTCTACAGGTGTTTAAGATCAATGGGTTGTGGTACAGCCATGACCCCATCGACAGACAATCGGGGATAGGGAATGGTCAGCAACACCGAAACCCATTGGCTCACCAGGAAAACCAGATCCGTCCTCAAACCGTGCTTTGTGTAGTCCCAGCTAGATAAGGATACCAGCCTCAACAGCACCGGCAACAATGCACCTTCCACTCGATCTAGCAGGGCCCCCACCACCTTACACCTCATAGTCCCACCCATAATAGTACCGACAAGACCAGCTGGGACAATATAGACAGCAGAATCACTCACCCTTTAGTCAGAAGCAGCAGACCCCACCCATTAGTGATTTGGAGTCCCTCACCTTGGCCATCCAAACTTTGACTGTAGGGTTCAACAGATACAAAATGATTACCATGACATAAGAACAGATCTTAATCGCGTATACTCCACCAGGATTAGCAGATGGAACCAAAAGACTCAATTCCCGCCCTTGTTCAGGCCAACCAAATGGCCTAAATCAGGGTCAACATTGACCACGAGATCAGGTATATTATCCAAGAGTATTCTTTATCTAAACATGGGATCCTTTCGTACGGTAATGTTAATCATATGTCTCTTAGGAGTGAAAGGACCGTGACCATACCTGATCGGACATGGGAACATGTGAAAGATGCCACCAAGTCTCTATCTGAGGAGAACTTGGAGGCAGAGGAGAAGCAGCACCACCACTATCACCTTCAGCAACGAATAAGAGGATTTCAAAGTCCTCAAAACACCAAAGAAAAAAGAACAAAAAGACAGAGAGGAGCAACAATAATGAATCAAGCGAGCCTGATGAAAAGCCCACACCTCCATCTGTGGAGGATGCACCAGGAGTAGTAGTAGATGCACCACCTTTCGTTTCATGAATTTCTTTCCAATCAGAGTCAGAGTCAGATTCCCAGTCATGTACATAACTTAGTTTCCCTTTTGAATGAAAACATTTCAGTTTCTTAATATGAGTTGTCTTCAATAATCCCTTTTCCTCATGCCTTAGGGGTGGAAAGAGGAAATCTAAAAAAATAAAAAATGACCCTGAGGATGGTTGAGTTTTGCAACAAATATACAAGGTCACAATCCCTTGATAAGTATGTGGATATGACACATGCATTTCAGAAGTACCTTAAGGTGAGATGCACACCAACTAGCATCAACAGGGAAAACAATAAGCCATGTTGAGAATCATGTTTTGTCAGTAGTCACTACTTGCACCATAAAGAATGCATTTCCAAGGAAACAAAGGGACATGGGTGCCCATTATGCGGTGAGTCATGTCGATGACACTGCGCTTTGCACGCACTCTTCTGGATAATGGATCCTCAATTAATCTGATGCTGACAACCCCTATTGAGCGGCTAAATCTAGGACCTCTTAGGAAACCCAGAGCTTTACTCCAGTTTGCAGAGAAATCAATCAAGAGGCCCAGAGAGAATCTAGGAACATTATCATAAATGTCAAGGGTTGGGATTACATGGTGGACTTTACAATCCTTATTTGGAGACCCCTCAAAAATGGAGGGATTCCTATATCATTCTTGGAAGGCCCTTCCTTAGAATAACATGGACCTGATTTGATTATAAAATCGAGAAAATTATGTTCCAAACTCCAGGCAGAGATAAGGAACTTGAGACGAAGCATACAAGGTGGTAGAGGCCAGATTCTGAATCAAGCATCGAGTACACTTCGTTAGAAGCATATTGTGTTCATGTATATACCGTTGGGCCAAGGAGACAGAACCCAGCTAGCACTAATGAGTCCATCTCTGCTGGAGAGAATCTTGTACATGAGACAGTTTGCATGATCCTTAGGAATGGATACAGCATGGATCATATAGAGAGTGCATCCCCTACATCTTCGATGACACAGAGGCCCTGTTGGGCATGTCAATCCTTCCCTCTTTAGGACAATTAGAAGATGAGTATGATGAGTAAGATTTGGCTTTCGTTGTTGCTTGGATACTTTTGACGATCCGACTTTGGAGCTGAGTCAATTGGTGGCACTCACTTCAGAGATAGATCAAACCACTACCAGCACAGAGCCGAAATTGATTAAGCCAGATTTTCTCTATGACCACACTTTACACGAGATCAAAGCATTATCCACAACCTTAAAATATGACTTCCATGCAGGACAAGAGGGGAAATTTCCGGTTGTCATCAGCTCGTGATTGACCGAGGAGCAGGAATCTCGCTTGCTAGAGATCCTAGAAAAAGACCGCAAGATGATAGGCTGGAGCATCTCCGATATCCAAGGGATAAATCCTGGTCTGTGTTTGCATCATATCTACCTTGATAATGAAGCTAAACCCTCTCGTGAATTCCAAATCAGGTTGAATCCAAATTTACGAGAGGTTGTGAAGAAAGAAATTGAGAAATGGTGCAATGCGAGTTTTATTTATCCCATCTCTGATTACAAGTGGGTGGCACTTATCCATGTTGTCCCGAAGAATTTGGGAATTCAAACGACCACTAATGAGTATGGAGAGGAAATCATGGCACGAGTACACACGTCGTGGCGTGTCTGTGTGGATTATGGAAGATTGAATGCTGCAATGAAGAAGGATCATTTTCCCCTACCATTTATCGATCAGATCTTAAAAATATTAGCAGGAAAGGAATTATTCTCCTTAGATGGGTTATCGAGCTACAATCAAGTAGCTATCGCTCCTGAGGACCAGGAGAAAACCACATTCACATGCCCCTTTGGTACCTATGCTTTCAGGCGCATGCCCTTTGGGGTATGAAACGCTCCCGATACGTTTCAAAGGTGCATGATTGTTGTATTTGCTGATGTGGTCGGTGAATTCCTGGAATTCTTCATGGATGACTTCTTGGTCTACTTTGATTCCTTCGATTCCTGTCTTAGAAATTTGGATTGAGTCCTCAAACGATGTTGTGAGGTAAATCCGGTGCTCTCTTGAGAGAAAAGTCACTTCATGGTAATGGAGGGTATTGTGTTGGGGCATCTTATCTCCAAGAGAGGTATGGAGGTTGACCCTGCCAAGGTGGACATGATCAGACGACCTAAACCACCAACTAACGTAAAACAGTTGTGGTCATTCCTCAGGCATGTTGGATTTTACATGTGATTTATCAAAGATTTTTCAAATATGGCTCGACCGCTAACCGAGCTTCTAGGGAAAGACGTGGAGTTTATTTTCGATCACAAATGTCTTGATGCCTTTAAGCGACTTCAAGGGATGATCATGGATGCCCCGATCTTACAAGCCCCAGATTGGTCTCTTCCTTTTGAGATCATGACAGATACCTCATATTTTTACTGTTGGGGTTGTGTTAGGACAAAGGCGGGATGGTGTCCCATTTTCTATACACTACGCAAGCAAAGTGCTTGATCCCGCTCATCATAACTATACAGTTACTGAAAAATAGATGTTTGCGGTAGTGTTCGCCTTGGATAAGTTCAGATCTCATCTCATCGGATCTAAGGTGATTGTGTCCGTAGATCATACATCACTACGGTACCTAATAGAAAAGAAGGACACGAAGGCATGTATCTTAGGTGGATTTTACTTATCCAGGAGTTTGACTTGCACTTCAGAGATAAACCTAGAAAGAAGAATGTAGTGGCTGATCATCTCTCCCATCTCAAAATTTTTGATACTTCTGACTATACACCTATTCGAGATTCCTTTCCTGACGAGTCAGTTTTTTTATCAACTCACTTTTGTGTTATGCCGATATAGTAAACTATCTTATCTCCTAGAAAGTTCCCAAAGATTGGCTTAAGAGCAACATAGACCGACTCAAGTCCGATTCGAGACATTACCATTTGGAGGATCCGATCCTTTTCATTGAAAGATCATATTATGTTTGGAGAAGGTGTATTCCTCAGGAGGAATACCATAGTGTCCTTACTTTTTGCCATAGTTTAGAGGTAGGAGGACACCACTCCGGGAAGAGGGCCGCATGGAAGGTATTATAGTGTGGCTTATACTAGCCAACTCTGTTTCGCGATGCTCTCACTGTTGTGAAGTCATGCCCAGTATGCCAGTGAATGGGAGGAACCATTAGTTCCAAGGATGAGATGTCGATGCATCCTGTCATCATTTGTGATGTCTTTGATGCCTAGGGCATCGACTTCATGGGACCACTCCTAGTTAGCCATGGTTTTGATTATATCCTTCTTGCTGCAGATTCCCTGTCAAGATGGGTGGAATCTATCCCTACCTGAGCCACAGACAACATGATTGTCTGTAAATTTATCAGAGATCATATAATTTCTAGGTTCGGGATCTCCAAAGTTTTGATATCTAATGGGGGTAGCCATTTTGTGAACAGAGACATAAAGAAACTTGTGAAGGATTACGACATCGAGCATCGTGTCGGTAGTCCTTACCACCCACAGACCAATGGCATGGCAGAGGTATCGAATAAGGAGATTAAGACCATATTCTAGAAGCTTGTCTGCCCACATAGTAAGGACGGGTCTCATATTTTAGACCAAGTCCGTTGGGCCTACAAGACAACTCACAAGACACCATTAGGAACCTCCCCATTCAAAATGGTATTTGGTAAGCCATGCCACTGGCCCACAGAGTTAGTGCATAAATCCGAATGGGCGATCAAGAAGTCAATTTGAACACACACCTAAGGCAGAAATAGAAAGAGATGGATCTGAATGAACTTGTGAAGATCAGAAACTGAGCATATGATAATAGTTTGATGTACAAGGACAAGGTAAAGCGTTGGCACGATAGATTTATCAAATGAAATACTTTGTTCCTGGACAGAAGGTATGGTTGTTCAATGCAAGGCTGAAGGTTTTCCTAGGGAAGCTCAAATCCAAGTGGACGGGTCCGTTTATAGTACGTGTTGTGCATGACAGTGGATGTGTAAAGATCTCTGATCTTACGCGGGGGGGATACTTGGCGCTGTCACCACCAGAGTTGGCCAGCACAGAGCTTGGAAGGAGAGTGTTTGGTTATGGAAGTGGTGGCTTTCAGATAGTTGGAGAGAACTGAAGTGGTTGAACCAACTTCATGGCCTTTTATAGATGAAACGGTGAAGCTCTAGAGTGAATCCGGTCCAGCTTCTCGCTGATGATACCCATGTCGGCGGCTGTCGACTCTGCATGTGTTGCTGCCGCTGATGAAGTAGAAGGAATGGCATCGATCCGTGCTATCCTCTGATAAGACACGACCTGTGGCTGGGGTCTCCCCTGAGTGTAGGGGCGTGCATGAGGGTTGTTAGGAGGAAGAAATGGATGGCATAGATCGAGCAAGGAGCTTAGAGGTTGGGCGAAAGATTTGGTTGAAGATGGTCTGGTCGAACAGACTCTACACCGACTTCTTGAATAAGAAGAGCCAGGTGCTGACACGTGTCAGCACGTGGTTGGCCAAATATGTAAATTACTTATAAATTATGAATAAATAATAGATGGCATTATTTTAAATAGGTATAAAAACAAAAAATATAGATAATTTAATTATCTAAATTATGGTATAATTAATTTTTGTATATAATAAATATTATTCGAAATATAAAAATTATATTAATAAATAAGTATAAATAATACTTAATAAATAGGTATTGAATTTTTAATTCAATAAATAATTATTTATTTATTAATTTTATATTTTCTTAATTATTAAAATAATAAATAACGCCTTTATGAATTTTTGCAGATTTTAATAACATAATTTAGATATATCAATAAATACAGTTATAAGTTAGATAGTTTAATTTCATCTATAAATTAGGGTTTTGTATTTTATTGAAATAATAATTAAGCTCCAAAAATTTTGAAATAATTTGTGATGAAATACAATATCATGAAAAAATTAAAAATTATAATATTATTAAAACTATAAATAATGTGTTCTAAATAAAATAAATAGCCAGAAAGCTCGTTGTCAATAGGTCCCAAAACCGCCTTTTTGCAAACAGACTCCGATTTTAATGAAATCACCTCTATTAATTAGAGCATATTATTTTATGAAATTTAAAGGTGAATAGAGTGAAATTGGAGTTCGTATGAGGAAGTTATGATGTTCGGAAATTGAGAATTTGACAATTTAAAAGTAGGATTTCTTGGCATATTTACAAGATAATATTTTTAACTTATTTTTATATTTTTATATACCTTTTTAGAAATAATTAGGAATAGAATTTGACGAAGAATATTTCATATGAATTAATTAAAAATCAATAAATATTTGATAATTATTTGATAAATAGTGAATAATATGTGGGGTGTTCTTTAATTATTTTCCTGGTTTTCTTCCCTTATCTCCCCCTACTTGTTTATTTGTCGACCAATTGATGTTGACTTGGTCTCGAGGGTTAGGTTATATAAATAAATTTTTCAGCTATATTTATATTTTTTGAGTCATATTGTACATATATACATATCTAAAATATGTCTTCCTTTCTTTTCTTTATTTTTTTATTCTTTATTTATTTACATGTTTTTGATGCATAAAAGTGCATTTTTATACATGAATATGATTTTTGATAAAATGTGGAAATTAATGAATATTTACATATATTTGTTAAGGGTTTTAAGACAAAATGTGACAGAAATGTTAATAAATCATGGATTCATCAACCCCCTATAATTAAACTTTGCTAGTCCCTTAGCAAACACTTATCTGAAAAGTAAGTGAAAAAGAAAGTTAGAGCGAATTTGTTTTCCTAAACCAATTCATGAGAACAGATAAAGGACAGAGCTCGATCGGACCTGAAACAAGCATTTTGTCGGAGCCTTAACTAGGATTAGGATTTTATCCTCAACACTCCTCAAGTTCTGCAAATCCTTATTCAAGACCACCTCATCAGCTAGTTCAGACTCACTTATTCATATCGCAAACTCTATCAATCTTGAAGTCAATTAGTATAGTGTGTGAATTGATTTATCTCTTCCTGCTTAAAGTGAAGAAACCGTCCATCCCAGCTATACACTTGCATTGATTCCTCATCCAGCTACTCTTTCCTCGGGGAGGGAGGTATTCCCTTCTGAGGTCAGTTCGTGCTATGTCCACAATCGAATATAGAGAGAAAGTAGAAGAATGAGAAAAGAATTGGAGTGCGACCAGTGTAGACGCATCTCCTTGTGAAGCTCAGCCGGTGTATCTAAGTCTCCACTAAGATGTGCATGCATTTTTGGCGGAAGCTTGGACCAATGTGGTCATATTTGTATTTGGTGGCTTCTCCTTTGATTTGGCTTTGTAATTTGCTTGCACCGCAATCAGCTTTTTATGCCTCGATGGATATAGCATCTTTTCTTCCGTCCCTTTTTTGAGGTCTTAGAAAAAAATGTGTCAACAGATCCTTCCCTCATCCAAAGCGACTATCGCAACCCCAATCTCTCCTGTCTTTAGACGTCAATGCTGCAAAGACAAGGATAGAAATGCACTACCAAGATGTACTGCCCTTCGCAACTCCATGTAAGTCGAGCTAAGTGCAGAGTGCATGTGTCCAAGATTGGTTCACTAATGCAGAGTTGTACGGATGGCACCAAGTGTTCTACTCAAGCACATATGAGTTGTTTGCCCAAATATGGTCTTATGGAACCCAAAAATTTTAAGTCAAAGTCCTGAAGAGTCTAAATTAAAGATCCTAACTAGGCACCTCACAACAAAAGTTAAAGGTCATAATCAAGCTCCGTCCTTTAGAGTAGACTCAATCCTTAATTCCAGAAATCAAACTTATTCTGAAAAATGTGAATGCAAATGCAACATGAAGTATATATTCTGAATTTTACTCATTTTTCTGGATTTTACAGCTTTTGTGATTTTTATGAATTTTAGGACTTTGTATGTTTTATGGATTTTCTGATTTTTATTAAGAAGTATTTGTACAAGAATTTTACAAGGTATATTTTATTCGAATTAAATATATAATGTATTTTACAACTTTTATATATAAAGAATTTTACAAGGATTAAATGATTTTTACACATATTTTAATAGATAGGATTTTAAATAAATATTATACATATTTTAAATACATATTTTGAATACATATTTTAAATACGTATTTTAATTTAAGTCTTTTAAATACATATTGGATGGACTCCCACTTTTTATGGATTTTATAGATATAGAAAATACATAAAAGTACGAGTTATGGACAAAAGTATATATACAATATATACGTACCCCTATAGTTATGAACAAAAGTATATACACAATATATACGCACCCCCCTATACTTAGCTTGTGCTATGTCCTCATAGCGTCAAAGGAGAAAAAGGAGGACATAACTCGTGCTAAGTAAAAGTGGGTGAAAAAGAATAAGACAATAAAAGTCATTCGACCCACCCTATACTTACGATCTGGTTATCGTAAGTATACTGGAAGAGCAAAAATGAGGTGACTGAGTGAAAAGAATATACAACGAATGAACAAAAGAAATAAAGAAAAGGAGATCATCGAAATCACTCGATCCCCCCTATAAGGCATCCTAAGTATAGAAAAGAGTGTAGCCAAAAATTGGGGATTAGTGATTTGTGAAAAAGAAAGGATATAGAAAAGACAAAAAACAAAATAGAAAACGGTAATCAACGGGCACTCAGTCCCCCCTATACTTATGATCTGGTATCCTAAGCATAAAAGACGAGCAAAAATGGGGCCAATTGTGGTCTACGAAGAATATACAAGTGTTGTGAATTCCAAAACTCGAATGACTCAAAAGAGTTCGTACAAGATGATATAAAGTGAAAGAGTGATCATGAGTCCTGTACAAAATAAATCACTTCAACACAGGCCAGATGATCAGTAGTCTCTACGAAGTGCTTCAGCATCTGCCCATTCACTATGAACGGCTCTGCACCAGGTGACACATCTGATATAGCTATACTTCCATTGTCGTGCATTGTTCTAACTATGTAAGGTCCTTCCCACTTGCTTTTCAATTTGCCAGGAAAAATTCTCAATCGTGCATTGAACAACCAAACTTTCTGTCTCGGAACAAAGATCTTGTGCCGAATATGTATATCATGTCATTTCTTCACTTTGTCCTTATAAATGAGTGTTGTCTCATATGCTTGATTTCGAATTCCTACTAGCTCATTCAGATCCATCTTCCTCTTGGCTCTTGCTTTCCGCATATCTAACGAAATTTCTCGGATAGCCCATTCAGATTTGTGCAAGATCTCTATGGGCAAATGGCATGGCTTGCCATAAACCAGTCTGAATGGTGAAGTACCTAAGGGAGTTTTATTCGCAGTACGATAGGCCCAAAGAACCTGATCTATAAGTTGTGACCAGTTCTTCCTATCCGGTCGTACTAATTTCTGAAGAATGGATTTCACCTCCCTATTTGAAACTTCAGCCATGTTGTTCGCCTATGGGTGGTAAGGAGAGGCTACTATGTGATCAATGTTGCATTGCTTCACTAGCTTTTTGACCTCCTTATTAATGAAATGGCTACCCCCATCTGAAATAAGAATACGCGGAATCCCGAACCATGAAATAATATGTTCCCTTAGGAACTTGCACACATTTCTACTATATGCAGTTCGTGCAAGTATAGCCTCCACCCATCTACAAACATAATCTACATCGAGAAGAATGTACTCAAAGCCGCTGCTGGAAGGCAACGATCCCATGAAATCTATGCCCCATGCATCAAAGATCTCGCAATCTTTAGCACTGACTGTCCCTACTGTTCTCTGACAATCTGGACAACTCTTCACGAATACACAAGCATCTCCAGTAAGAGTCGGCCACCATAATCCACTTTGAAGTACCTTCTGCGTTGTCCTCTTCCCTGAATGGTGTCCCCTTGCCTCTAAGGAATGGCATAGAGTAAGGACACTATTATAATCCTCCTGGGGAGTACAATGCCTGTAAACACAATCCGATCCCTTGCGAAAAAGAATTGGATCCTCCCAATGGTATTATCATGCCTCTGAAACTAGTCTATCGACTCGATCCTTTGGCCAACCCTGTGGACTTTTCTGTGTAACCAGAAAATTCACTATATCTGCATACCAAGGAAGCTCGGTAACTGCAAATATACTCTCATCTGGAAATCTCTCAGCAATCTCTAGCATGTATTCATCTGAAGGCTGTTTTATCTGTAATCAGGAGAGGTGATAAGCTACCACATTCTTTACCCCAGGTTTGTCTCTAATATCCAAATCGAATTCCTGAAGTAAGAGAATCCATCTAAGAAGGTGTACCTCGGCATCCTTCTTCTCCATCAAAAATCGGATAGCTGAATGATCTGTGTAAACTGTGATTTTGGAGCCAAGAAGATAAGATCAGAATTTATCCAATGCGAATACCACTGCCAACATCTCCTTTTCTGTCACTATGTAATTACGTTGAGCATCATCTAAAGTTCAGCTGGCATAGTGGATAACAACAGGAAGTCCATTCCTCCTATGTCCTAATGTAGCCCCGACCGCAAAATTTGAAGCATCCGTCATGATCTCGAAGGGAAGAGACCAATCAGGTGGATGTAGTACAGGAGCATTTATACTCATTTCCTTCAATGTGAGGAAGGAATTAAGACATTTGTCATCTAATAAAAACTCGATGTCTTTGCCTAATAATTCAGTTAACGGTCAGGTAATCTTGGAAAAATCCTGAATGAATCGTCAGTAAAAGCTGAAATGCCCTAGAAAAGACCATAACTGCTTAATGTTGGATGGTGGTTCGAGACACTTGATGGCATCCACCTTGGTAGGGTCAACCTCCATGCCTCGCTGGGAGATGACGTACCCCAAGACGATCCTGTGTGTAACCATAAAATGGCCTTTTCCCATGACAGAACGAGATCTACCTCACAACATTTCTGAAGAACCTGGTCTAGGTACGCTAAACAATCGTCAAAGGACTCACCATAGACCGAAAAATCATCCATAAAGACCTCTAGAAAATCACCAACCATGTCAGCAAAAATCACAAGCATACACCTCTGGAAAGTAGTAGGGGCATTGCACAATCTAAAGGGCATCCGTCTAAAGGAATACGTGCCAAATGGACATGTGAAGGTGGTCTTCTCCTGATCTTCAGGACAAATAGTTACCTGGTTGTATCCGAAGTAACCATCAAGGAAACAGAAGTACCCCTTCCCTTCCAACCTTTCTATGACATGGTCTATAAAAGGCAAAGGTAAATGATCCTTCTTCGTCCTGGCATTCATCTTCCTGTAATCAATGCACACCTACCGCGACGTAGTTACTCTCTTTAGAATCTCCTCTCCACTATCAATATTAATCATCTGAATCCCCGACTTCTTAGGGACAACATGTAATGGGCTAACCCATTCAGAGTTGGAGATGGGATAGATAAACCCTACGCTGCACCATTTCATGATCTCTTTCTTGACAACGTCTAAAATCGGATTCAGACTGCGCTGAAATTCTCTGGAAGGTTTGATGTCATGATCGAGATATATATGATGAGAACACAAAGCAGGATTGATCCCGCAGAGATCGGATGCAGTCCACCCAATAGCCTTGTGATTTCTTTCAAGAACCTCCATCAAACGAGATTCTTGCTCTTCAATCAAAGATTAGCTTATAATGACCAGAAACTATCGATGTGGACCTGCAAGGAAAGGGTATTTCACGTTTGGTGGTAATAACTTCAGTTCTGGTAAGGTAGACTCTAGATCTATTATAACTTCATCTATATGTATACCGGGATCTGTATCAGTGGTAGATATATCTGGGGTTGTCCACCATATCAATGTGTTCTAGAATCTGACTATAGAAGATGTCTAAAACATCATCTGACTCGCTACTATACTCATCCTTAGAATGACTGGAGAAAAACAACTCTAATAAATGAAATTCAGTCTTTAGATCATCTAAAGTGGAGGAGTTGTGTAAACCCTTTGTATCTGAAAGATCTAGAATAAAATCCTCAGAAATCTGATTCATCTGGTTCTCATCATCCATATTGAAATATAAAGTACCCTCGGAAGAATTGCCAACTATGATCTCGGACCCATCCTCTACTAGGAAATCCTAGGTCTCTACTCGATACCTCTCAAGGTTGTCAAAACAAACCTCATCCATGTAATCACAGGTGGAAAAGAACTCAAGAAATCTGAAGATGCATCACTGGATGTGTGGGATTCTCTCGCCATATCTATATGCACCTTCTCGCCCTTTGTGCAAAAAGATACCTTCCCTGTATCATAATCGAAGAGAGCCTTCGTGGTCTCTATGAAAGGCCTCCCAAGAATGATTGGGGTAAGGTGTAACTGTGTAGGGGAATCCATGTCTAGGACAGTAAAGTCCACTGGGAACTACAGGCCCTGCACGGTCACCATAACGTTCCTTAATATGCCCCTAGGTCTCTTTACAGATCTATCAGTAAATTGAAGGA
This sequence comes from Ottelia alismoides, assembly GCA_037367405.1. Taxonomy (NCBI): domain Eukaryota; kingdom Viridiplantae; phylum Streptophyta; class Magnoliopsida; order Alismatales; family Hydrocharitaceae; genus Ottelia; species Ottelia alismoides. The sequence continues at coordinate 84,573 of JAZKJV010002362.1, read as the reverse complement.
TCGCGCGGGATTTGTAAATAGGACCTAACTCGAGCTTGTCGAGTAAAGAAGATGGTATCAAAATGATCGAGGAACCATTATCTAATAGAGTGCGATCGAATGCAGCATTGGCAATGTGCTCATGAATCCTTCTTCTTCTTAGGTAACTTGTTCTGTATGGCGCAGGATGTAACCTTTATCAAAACATGCTTTTCTGTACGTGATCTCTTTTTCCTACGCGTGGTGCATCAATTCTTCAACTGATTCTTGAGCATAGGAAAATGATCCAAGGCATCGTGAAGTGGGATCTTCAAAAAGATGTGATCTTTAAATAATCGTTCAGTCTCTGGAATCACAACATTCTTTTTGGTATTTTTCTTTCCTTTTCCAAACAAGGCATCACGAAAAGGAACAATATCGGTACTGAGAAAATCAAACTTTTTATTGAAATCAGGATCAGCTTGTACATCGAGAGTTTCAGAATTATGTACAAAACTCTCTATAACAGGGGAAGAAAAAATTTTGTCGGGATTATCTGCATGGTCTGGTGTGATATCATCGTTTGACTTGCCTGTGTCCATGTTGACTGTCTTGTCATCGCTCCCTTCTCTCTGCTCGTCATGGTGGTCCTCATCAGAATGTGTCTGCTCATGGATTTTCTCTCGCTCATCACCAAGTGCCCTCTCCTCTACTCTATCAGGTGCTCGTGGTGATCTACCACCCCTGAGACGAATAAAGTTAGATAAAAATTCAGGAAAAGAGATCGTACCTATAGTGGTGTCTACCTGATCTGGATGCCTCCTTTTATTATTCGGATTCATCTGAGGCTGAGCTGGGAGAGTGGTCTTCGGTACGGTCAACTCATCCACACGACGGTTAACCTGCTCCATCTATGTTCTGTGTGCAGTCTGGAGCGTGCATAGCATATCCATGATTTGATTCAGTGCCAGGGCCTGTGAAGACATCTCAGATTCGGTGTGGTGACCCTGGCTTTCTACTCTCTCATGCCTTGGTATGTACTTCCATGAGGTGTAAGAATGGGAAGATCTCTGCAGTGTAAAGGATGACTGTTGTTGCTGCTGATAGTGATATGTCTATGAATGATTAGCAGAATATTGATAGGAATGTGGTCTCTGATATGCATGCTGGTGAGAATGATGTTACGTGTATGGCTGTCGGTGCTGGAAGTGTAGACGTCCATGCTACGGGTGACTATACTGCTGATGATGATGATGAGGTACACTCGATTGCTGATAGGAGTATACCAAACCCCATTGATCTCAAGAGTGGCTTGAGGCTCAACATCTGTGTCCACATAACTAGTGATCTGGCTAGTATTGGCATGAGACTGGTCCTCATGCCAATCTGTAGAGTCTCTGGCTCGCTCTGGATGAAATGTATCTGATGGGTGGGCGGAGCAGGTAAAGACCTGCGTGCATATTGTGAAGTCAAAGAATCTTGAGCCTACTGATACTGAAGTTGCAGTTCCATCACCTTCTTCGTTAGATCACTCAGCTGTTGAGGCAGAGATGAGAGTTTCTCTAACTCTCGCAGCAGCTACAAGTCCTGAACTTGCTTCTGAATAACATCTACCAACGTCAACTTTTCGCTAATAAAACCCATGTTGGTATTAGATTCAGAATCTGAAATGTTCGCCACCCTATGATGCTCTCGGTGATGTGGTGGTTGAGAGGCTTTCTAGAATGCCCGACTAGAGTCAACGACTCTTGAGTTCTCTGCCATCCCATCGAAGATGGACCAGACTGACTCGGCATCCTTATTCAGATAGCTTCTGCCACACGTGGCACTTACCAGCCCCTGAATGTACGACTGGAGTCCTCCGAAGTAATTCTGTACCGGCACCTTCATTGGTATCTCGTGATGAGGACATCTCTCTGTCAAATCTTTGAATCGATCCCATGCCTCATGGAAAGATTCATTTGGTAATTGCGTGAAATTAGAGATCTGACTCCTCATCATATTTGTCCTTCCCAGAGGAAAATATTTACGCAGAAAAGTGGACTTTAGATCGTCTCATGTAGAAATTTCCCTTCCTAAATGACTCGTCCAGTAAAGCGCCTTATCGGCTAAGGCGAAGGGAAAGGCTTTGAGGTGAACCGCCTCCTGTGTAACTCCTGGATAGCTTGTCATACCACAAATCATCTCAAACTGCTACAGAAAGGTAAACGACTCCTCTGTAGCATTCCCATAGAATTTTGGAAGCAAAGGGATGAAGGACGGTCTCAGCTTGTATGTCCCTTGATTCAGCGGTAGCTGAATCCAATGATGTAACGTTCACGCTCCCGGGTCATACTCATCTCGTAACGTGGCATTAACCACTGCAGGGCGGTAAAGGGTTCCCGGCTCCTGTTCTCAGCGCGGCTATCTCAGCTCGCAACTCATTCTGAGTTCTAAATTGTTCTCAAATATGTAGCTTCATCTGTTGTAAAGTTTCAAGAATTCTTGTCGTGATATCTGCGGCTGGATCTGGTCTTCCCTAAGCATGGTGCTCCTCAGCTGTTGGCCTCTACTCTGTTGGTCCTTTTCCATGAGACATGTTCTTCAGATATTCTGTGAAAGACAATTTCTCGTAAGAACTCGGCGAAAAATCAGATGGAGGAATTGATGATGCATTGAGGCAAGGGTCTGCCTCAAAAGACTGGCTGGTAGGGAGGGAGTCTGGGTCTAAGTCTCCTTGAGATCAGATAGGACCAACTCAGGAAGAGGGTCATCCCGAGTTTGTGAAGATATACGACAGACGGTGAATGATCAAGGGCTCACAGAGTCTGAGTTGAATAGCGGTTGAGTTGTCGTCTTCGATGTCAAGAGAGTGATCAGGAGAGCTTGATTAACAATTCAAGAAAGATGGGAAATGCGTAAAAGTCGCGGTAACTCACGCCCCACAAGCAAACCCAAAGCAAACCCCAATTTCACCAACACAACCCGATGATGACTGTAAGAGTTCGGTCGTTTATCTTGTCGGTTTTAGGATTGTATTATCATACAAGTGTATTCTCTGATTATCACGAGTTGATAGGTGCACGAAGTTTCCCCGCAATACTATCGCAAGTCCTTACAGAAAACCACTTGTTCTCAGCCAGTATGGGAGTAAGTGCGGACCATTTCCGGCTACCCGTGTTGCTTGAGGACGGAGCTTTACGCAATGTCCTCTAAACCACCCACTCTGCTAAGTAAACTCAGACCATTTCCAGCTACCCGAGCATACCCATAGAAAAACAATGATTAGGTGTATGGACTAAGTAGTATTTTGAAAGAAATACGGGTTTCTGGTTCTATCCTTAAGGGTCATCTCTCACTCGCGAACTCTGAGAAGTACCTGTACGGGGATTACTCTCCCAAATCAATTGATCCTTACGTTTGTTTTAGGTCTGATACTTAAGCAGCCCCGATTTTATTTTTTGTTATATATCTTTTTTTGGGTTTTTTCAGACAAGTGTCTAACGAATGTCTTTTATTATTTTTTTAGAAATCCTAAAATCATGCACCTATGTTGCGAGTCCTGAGACTAACTACGAAAGCGCAATCAGATAGGAAAAGAAAATGAAAACTCCTAAGCAAGCACCTAGCCTTGTGAAAAGCTGGGGAAAATTTGCGATGAGAAAAACCGTGGTGGGTGCCCTAATCCCCCGAATGCACGGCACTCGGTGAATCATACCCCGAAGAAAAAGGGAGGCGAGGTACAAGTCGGGATGCCCTTATGGGGCCTTTTTTTAAAGAAAACAAAAATACAGGCAAGTGCCCTTTTTTCCTTCTTTTTTTTACAAAAATTACAGGAAGCAAGTACAACACAGACCCTAACTAATCCTGCCCTCAGCAACCGAAAATCTCGATCTATGCACTTTCAATTGCTTCGGCTTTCAAGGAAAACAACTGAACCTGCAGGCCCAGCAAAGACTACTTAAGAAAGAACAAAAAGACACAAAAAACCGTAAACTAAAATTTCAAAGAAACGCGAAAAACCGTAAAAACTAAAGAAAAAACAAAAGAAAACAAAATTTGTAAGATCAAATACGAGAGAAAATCGAGTCAAAAATTGTTGTAGAAATAACGCCTTTGCTCATGGATTCATCAAGAGTACTTTGCTCAAAGCCATGGAGTGCATGCTTGTAATGAAGAGAGTAATGAAAGAGGCATGTACTACAAAGAGTCAACCTTGCAAAAACAGATGTCGAAGATCATAGAAACATATTCTAGTCATGACAATTGTTAATGCAATCAGCAACCTCCCAAATAAAAAGGACATGGGAGATCCTCTTATCTGACACGATATGTTTAACTAAGAGATCAAAAGAACACTCCTCGATAGTGGATCATCGATTAACCTGATGCCTACATCACTACTCAAGTCATTTTGGTTAGGATCGCTCAAGTCAACAAAAATGATTATGTAGTTCACAGATACATCTATGAAATGGTCAAGGGGAATTTTGGAGGATGTCATTGTTAAAATCTGATGATTCTTCATTTCATCATCTTTATTCTATCATTTTGGCCTTAAAAACTCTAGCTAAATGCATGTAAATAATAATATTTTGTATAAATTAACATTCATTATTTATTCCATTTATTGTATATAAAATATAATTTTAATGCCAAAAAATAGAATAAAGAAAAGAAAAGAAAAGAAATAAAATGCAAAGGGTATTTTATGACCCTAAAATCCAATATCTGGGCATCTAGATGACTGAGTCGACAAGGAATAAAGTAGGGGGAGATAAGGACCAAATATCCAATAAAAATTCCAATCTTTTATTCATCAATAAGTCCTTTTTGGGACCTATTTTATTTTCTATTATATATACCACAAACAGAGAAACTTCATACATGAAAGTTGTAAATAATAATATATAAAAATATATAAAATTGAGTTCACACAAAAATAATATACATCGTACATTTTATACTCTAAATAAAAAACTAAAACCCAAACTTCCCATACCCATATCTTCTACATATGGACTCAAAATGTATTAAAATCACCTTTAATTGTACATAACTTTTAATAAGCTATTTAATGAAGGTGGTTTCATTTAATTTGGAGTTAAGATGCAAAAGTTAGATTATGGAGCCCTATTGTATATTTTACCTAAATAAAATATTCATTTTATTTATTCTTAATTATTTTATATTTTCATATTTTTATAATTTTTTAAATATTATTAATAACATATCTACATATTTAGAATAGAATAAAACCATAAATAAGACACTGAAATAAAATAGTATACAAAAATATATGGATGAAATACATATACTTATACATATATATTATATACCTATATTTATTTAAGTGTACAAATAGCATCAAAAAAATAGAGCAAAAATATATTTATGTGTATAGAAATGAGTTATAAATATATAGATCATGAAAATGAATAATAAAATAAAAATACACAATAAAAAATACACAAAATATAGATGAATATTCTCATAAATATACCCTTAAAAAGTAACTTGTAATAAATAAGCCTATAAATAAATAATAATCATAATGAAATACTACATAAAAAACTAATACATTTCATGTTTTGATATTTTTGTAAGGAATTAGATTTCTATTTTATTTCTCTTTATTTTCTATTTTTGTTCTTATTTATCTCTAGTGTGCCTATAAGGCCCAATCAGCGGAGGTCACTAGTTGACCCGAGGTCAATTGTCTGACCTCAGCTCTTGGTTGTGTCAGAACGTTGAGAACCTCGTCTTTGACCTCGATTTGTGCCCAAATCTTGTACATTCAGGGCTCGATTCCTTCACATCATCAGTGTCGTGATTGATGCTCTTTCACACGGGCTTGATAGCTCGCGCAGGAATGCATCGAGATAAGAGTTATTTTGAATAAAAGTCCACTCCTTTAAAACATCGCATTCCACCTTCCTCCCAATCTGATACTTCTTCTGCCCTCAAACATAAAGTTTGAGCATCGAGTCTTGTTCCTGGTGATAGTAGGATTGTGATCAGATTCTTGGGGGATTATTTGGGTGTTGAATTGAAGAGATTTGAGCTCATCCACAGCAAGTTTGCAATCGACGATTCCATGTACATTAAGCTCCATTTTCTTTGCCTTTTAGATTCGTAATAGTAACATTAGCGTAGTTTAGCTTTCTATTTCGTATAATTTCATTTAATTTTACATACTTTACGATTTTATCGGACGACGGAGCTCTGTCCTACTGCCTCATTCTGACCACTCTGTACATGCTTTGTGTCATCTTTCACCGTCGTCGTCTTCCCCTTCATCTGCTTTACACCCCCTGCACATTCATTCCACTTAATCTTGCATAGATCAAGAAATTTGTTCCTCCTCCTCCATCGCTCATCGAGGGAACCCATCTCGATGCATCCTCCATCCATTCTGACCATCGATGGCCTCTAGAGCTTCATCTTTTTGTTGTGAATCCTTCTCTATAGGTCAAGAAGAGTAAATCCTATCCCTTAGCAGCTTCTGAAGCAGGCAAACTAGCCCCATGTCTTGGCCCCTTGTAAGAGTTCTTCGCGAGGCTGTTGGCCAAGGAGCTCCCCCGATGTGGAACACTTCTAGCTTTCTATCGATCTACTCGATGATGGAAGATAGGAATGGAATTACCAAGGAGAGAAAACTGAAGTTATTGTTGTTCTTCATCTGTTCTTGATGAGCCTCTCTCAACCGTCTGATCAGAAGCCCAGTGTGAAAGTATCGTTCGATCCTCATGCTCTCGCACTATCAGATCAACGTTGAGATCTAATCTCAATGCTCCATCATCGAAGGGGTATCGGTCGTCATATTCATGCCATGTGGCTAATTGGGGCGATGTGAGTCATCCACCCGCATGCGATTACAGAGGTAATTGTGTTTTAGGACATCAATTTTTGAATTTTATATTTAGTCCTATAAGTTGAAATTTTAGTTTAAAACTTTTAGTTCAATTACAAGTGAACCCTCAAGATTTCTGCTATTTTCATTTAGGTCCATTCCACGTCACCACACGTTCTTGTGCATGTGAGGGGACAAGGTATTTTGCACTTGGACCCCAGGTTTTGGTTATTTCGCTTCAGTCCACACATTTGCATAAGTAATGTAATTTTGTGGTGAAATTGCATTTGGGGCCCTGCCATTGTATTAAATCACAGAAATACCCCTTCGGGTATATATTATTGAAGTTTTCGGGGAAAATTGCTTGTTTTCACCTGGCTTTCTCAAAGGTGTTTGAATTTAATCCCTGAACTTTAAATATTTGAAAAATATCCCTCTTAGAATGTGTTTTCTATTTGTAGTTTTCATTTTGTGAAAAATAGCTCTTGATCGCTAAAACATTTTGGAAAATGACCTTAGATACTTGACATATATTTCTATCACATATATTTGTGGTTGGGTATTTGAGTTTGTTTTCAATTTATAAAAATTCAAAAACCAAGCTATTAAACCATGTTTGCAGTGAAAACCTCCAAAAATATAAATGATTTTAAAAATAACAAAAAAAAGATTCTGTCTATTATGATATTTTGAGCCTACAGACCAAAAATCTCTAAAAATAGAAAAAGAACAAGCTTAAAAATTAAAAAGCTCCAAAATCAATACAAAAATCATAAAACAATCTATAAAAATCCAAAAATTGTGTTTCCAGATTCTAAATTTTGTCTATTATATTTGCTATTAATTGCATACAGATTTGGAAATTTTTAATCCTTTTTACTACTTTAATTTCCAAAACAATCTGGACTATTTATTCTATTCAGTATTTTGTCATATTTAATCAATTAAAAATACAAAAAAGAGTAAAAACTCGCAGAAAAATACCAAAAATAAATAAAAAAAGAAAAAAAGAAAAAATATCTTATTTATTGAATTTTGACTATTCATAGGTATTCGTATCTATATACTAGCCTATATAGTGCACTAATACCTATATAAACTTATACTATTTCTATTGTTATTATTATTCATATATTAGAAAATATAAAAATTGAAAATCAAAAAAAAAATAAAAAAACAAAATCCACAAAATATTATAAAACTAAACACCCACAAAAAATCTAAAAATACAAAAAAATTCCCAAAATTATTTATTGTCTTTCTTGGTCAATTTTTTATTGTTTATCCTAAGTTGTTTCATGTGTCCGACCCATACTTTACTTATCACTATACATCTTATTATAGAGTATAATAAATTTTGATTCAGACTTGCTTGTTTTGCATGATTTATTCATTGTGTGGGCTGATTGTTAATTGACCTTAGGCTTCATTAGTGGTCACCTTAGTGACAATATATATTTGCTTCCATAAGGATATTACTGGGATTTTTACACATATACCCCTAAGTAATTTTGCAATAACATTCATAACCCTGCATAATCGTGAATTACATGAGAAACCTCGGATAATCACTCCGTCTCGCACCCATAACCCTATGTTAGTTTAATGTGTTAAATCAACCATATGAGTAAGTTAATCTAACCAATCTATGATCTAATGGATAGTATTAGCTAAAATAAAAAAGGAAAGGAATAAATAAATGGTGGGAGATTCGTAAAGTAGGGTGCTGGAGGCTTCGTCGGAGCTCACGGACACAAGATGCATGGAAGGGGAGCAGGGGCCTTCATCAGAGCTTGCGGAGGGGGGCTTGGTAGGGGGTCTTGTGAGGGAAGGGGGGCTTGCTGGCAGAAGCTAGCAGGGGCATGATGGGGAGGCTTCATCAGAGCTTGCGGGCACGGGCAAGGGTGTGGGGGGGCTTCGTCAGATCTTGTGGAGTCGACGGGGGCGTGTGAAGGTGGTTGCAGACGGGCTCAGGGGGAGGGAGCTTGCAGGGTCCGACGGATGGGGGAGGGGGTTGTAGAGTTTGATGGGCGTGCGAGGAGGTGGGGTGGGAGGGTTGCAGAAGGTCGGTGGGGTCAACTAAGGTGGGAGTTGCAGAGGTGTGGGCAGGGAGCAGCTCTAGGTCGAGCAGGGGAGGAATAAACCGCAGGGGGTAGGGGGCTTTGAGCTCCAGGGGAAATCGAGCAGAAGAAGGAGCAGACTGGGGGGAGGGGGCGCTTTGAGCCTCGGGGGTGGCCGAGCAGGGAAGGGAGCAGACCTCAGGGGGGGCGAGCAGTGAAGGGAGCAGACTGTAGGGAGGGGAGGGGGCTTTGAGTCGCAAGGGGCGACCGAGTAAGGGAGTAGATTGCTAGGGGGTGCTTTGAGCCCCAGGGGCAGTCGAGCAATGGAGGAGCAAAAAGCGACGCGGGGGGCGGAGGGGGTCGACCAAATCAGGGAGAGGGGTGCGGGGGAGGGAGAACGGTTGATGGTGTGTTTTGCAAATAAGAATGAGCATCAGGGATATTTTTGTCTTTTTCAACAGAAACCATCAGATATAACAGATATCCCAAATGGAACATAACATAGGGTTATGTCATGTAAGAGTTAAGCATTACTTGGGGTTTCTCATGTAATTCACGATTATACAGGGCTATGAATGTTATTACAAAATTATTAAGGGTTATGGGCGTAAAAATCCCCATATTATTTTAGACCCTTGCAAAGTACGAGTCATCAAATAGTGTTGTTACCGGGGAGAAATACATAGGATAGAGTTTTGGGACATTTTCCTTCATTGTTTTTCTTTATTTATTTCCTCTCTTATTCGATATATTTGTTCACTAGTGCTAATATAATCTCTTTGATTTTTCTTGCGAGGGACTTTGAGACAACGACAACCGCCTACGTGGTTAGAGAACCAGAGTCGAGGAGACTTGGCCTTCTGCTTGTGGACTAAGAGGAGAGAGCAAGAGGGAGAGAGAAGGAGCATTAGCATAGGACCTTTGTTTTTTGTTTTTGTGAGAGAGAGTGATTTACTTTTGCTTAATTAAATTGTAATAATACATGTACTTTTGACTTTGGACACTCAGGCCCAATTTCCAAATGTTTGTTCGCTTGGGGGCTCACCATGTTTTCCGTTATTTATACCACCTTATTTTCTTTGCTTCTCATGTTTTGAGTTTTCCGCCATTATTTTCATTACTTTCTGTGAATGAGCCCCTACTTCTATGATTTGCTTGCTTAATAGATTAAGGTCCAAATCCCTAACTACATCGCATGTACCTCTCGATTTATGCATGGACTTAGTCAAATTAATTGTTAATTAATTGGACTTGAGACAGTGCGCAGAGAGAGGTCGCATACAACGCTTACAGGACCCATTGTGGTCGGCACAGAGTGGCATCGAAGATCTACCTTTTTGATCTCATTTCTGGGTAATTGGCATTTGTTTATTCGTGCTAATAGCAAAATAATTTCTAATCTTGGTAGATTTCATCATTGCATTTTTCATGTATACTAGGTTTAAAGATTTATGCCTTGCATCACGCATAAGAGAACTGGGAATCACTGTAAGTCTTCTAGCTTAGCATTCATCGTCATTTTTTGACTTTCATTGTATTTCCACCTTCTCCCTCTAATTTTTACAACCTAGATAAAAAGAAAAACTACAAAAATATTAGTCACTTGTATTGAATTTACTGAAAGCAAGTGATAACACAAAAAAATAAAAAAGGGACTGCTAAAAATACTTGACCTTAAAAAACCCTCATTTATTTTCAAGTACCATTGCGAAAGGTCTCCTTCTCGAGTGAGTGAGCGCTATCGTAAGGATTAGAGCCATAACCCAGTCTGTAATTGCCTTGTGTATCGCCTAGCTTTTTGAAGTGATGGCGCTTATATCATACGTGGATGAGTAGTGTCTGATCAATGATGATGTTCTAACCTTGTGCAAAACATCGACCATGTCTGAAGTACTAAGCGTAGGCCATGCCTTCATGGGTGTGTCTATCTTATCGTCTTACGTTCGAATAAGTCCTTGCAAGCTCATGAGTGATTCCATTGCGAGCAAGTTTCGAAGTAGTGGATTTGCATGTCGGTTTCCTATCTCTTATTTCTTCAGTTGAGTAGGGATCCATGAAGGGTTACAAGGTCCTCAAAAATTACATACTACAGGTACAAAGGAGGAGTACAAGTACATGATACTTTTCCATCAGTATCTGACTCCTATAGGATTATCGCTTTAAGGACTCGTTGAAAAATAATTTCCTAACAACCAATCTAAAACTTAAAAGATAATTTCCAAACCTTCACACATTCACTGGTTAAGTTAGTGAATCCATTATATTGAGGTTTAATTGATTAGTTTTGTTAAGGTAGAGATCCAAAAAGCATCATGCACTTGTGTCATTATTCATCTCATTTCTTTTGCATATTTCCTCTTTGACCCCCGCTCGCTTCGAGCCATCTATTGTTTTACAATACTTTTATTTCTTGTTCATCTATGTATCTTTCATCCATCATCCTTTTTTCCTTTTTACCCTCTCAAGATGTCTACCCACGGATTGCTTAGTCAGGAATCCGTCGATACCCAAATCGATTTTGTATTGTTGTCATATCCGATAATTTGGGGTGATTCTCAGGTTCATGGTTCAGACTCCGTGAACCACCTTCAGGACTCCCCGCTTCTCCTTTCTCAACTAGACCGAGAACACTCTCTTTCAGAGTTTTGTCCATTCTAGATGGAGATTGATTTTACTCCATACTCTTCTCCATCCCTAATAAGGTTCAGAATTGACCCTAATACTGAACTATTTTCTCCATCTGGTTCTTGCATACAAATTGATCAGGGTGTGTTTCCTATTATAGATCTTAACCCCGATCTCGAACCAGAACCAAAGACAGAAACAGAAATGCCTCCCAAAGGAAAGGGACCGCAGCCCCAACCAGCCAAGAGCCAGATCATGGGAAACAGCATCACACAACGTAGAATGATGTAAACAGCCATTTACTCGCTTCTATCCAAGCAAATCAGTAGCAGTTGACTAACCAAGGATTAACCCATGTCACTTTCCAAGACATGTTAAATGATTTGAGGAGAAAGATTGATGAGAGAGAGGACTGAAGGGAGGATGAATTTTACAGAGAAGACGAGCTAAGCATGGAGGATGTTAAAGAAAACTTTTCAGTAGGTTACCATGTTATGAGGACAAAGAGGCAAGACCACCGCAGACCAAGCCCATGTTGAAGCAAACTTACAACCTTGGAGTAGGGCATGTCACGAAGTGGATTCAGATTCCACCCATCCATGCCCACTTTGAGCTAAAGCCACAGATCTTATCTCAGCTCCCGTCCTTCCTCAGGAATACAACATAAGAGTTGTATATCCACGTACAACAATTCGGTCATGTTTATGCAACAACACACTACCCCAATATTCCTTTGGGCATAGTCAAGATGACCGCATTCCCCTTTACCCTCCAGGATAAAGTCATTTATTGGGTGAATCATCTGGGGAAGGTAGTGACCACATGAGATGAGTTGAAGTCTGCCTTTTTGCACAAATTTTACCCTCTCGATCGATTGAATCAGATGTGCACCCCATTTCCAGATTCATTCAACAGCCCCATGAGCCGATTCATGAAGCATGGGAGCGATTTAGAGATCTACAAGAGAAGTGTCCCCACCATGAAATTTTGAAGACAAGTTAGGTTCATCACTTCTTCGGCGGGCTGACATTTGAGAGCCAAAAGCTAGTAGACTATACTTGTGGAGTCTTGCATTTAACAAGGACGAGGATCTAAGTTTTCAACTGCTCCAACTCGTCCAGCATGTATATTACGTGTAGACCCCAGAGCAGCTCCTGCAGTCCCAGACACATATGGTTTCTTATCAACCAGAGACCCAGCCTATCTATCACGAGCAGTTTTGTCCACACCCACCACTCATACAAGAAATAGACGGTGTCTGGAACAATGAAGTGTAGATGACCCATCCTCAGGGACAACCCCAGGGTCAGAAAATGGGTAACAAGCCCAATCACCAACAGTTGGCTGGAAGACCCTACCATCATTCTCATCAACAACCTCCACATTATGGGAATAACTGGAGGCAAGGATACCAGCAAAGTCTGCAGCAATCCGATTACAGGCAGTAAAGCTATCACCATTAGCAGTCGGCTGCTCATTATTGGAATTAGTATGCAGATCCTCCCCAATATTCATCATATCTTCCTCCTCATTATCAAAACCATCAGGATTACCAACAACAACCTCCCCCACATCACCAGAGGCCCACACATGATGACTCTTCTAAGGTTTTGTCAGTTAACCTAGCCCCGGACTATCTGGCTCAGCTGATCAAGAACATGGCTGAGATGAGCCAGAAGATCGATGACTTGCCAACTGCGAATACTGTCACACCATCTCAGGTCGAGGCAAAATTGAACAACTTTTGTTACAAGGAGCAGGTGGCCGGAAGTGTCCAACCCGATTCATTGATCTTAATTTATTTTCATCTGATGATGTTACTCTTAAGAGTGGTAGGACACCCCAGCCATCAGCAACAGCAGAAGGGAAGAATATTACATCTAACAATGAGCCGTCAACCCCAGCCAATAGAAGGGCCAAGCACCATTTTTGCAACACTAGAGCCAAAGAGCCAAAAAATCAAGAAAATTCAAAAATACAAAAAGAAGACAACAGGACCAGCCTCGGTGGAGATCGGCCAGCCAGAGGATACCTACATCAGCAACAGACCTAAAGCCAGCCCTTGAAGTTGAGCCAACCATTTTTGGTCAGCTTGCATATGACTTGTACATTCACGCCATCTACTTGTAAACAATGATATGGACAAAATTTTGGATGATATAGTTGTAGATTATGTAAATATGCCTTTTATTGAAGCAATAAGAAATAGCAAAAAATCAAAAATTTGAAGAAAAAAAACTTTGTCTGATCCCGCTATTATAGAAATTATACAAAACTTGGACTTAAATATGACTTTGATGAAAGCTCTTGAATACATGTCTACCGTGAAGAAAGGATTGAAAGAAGAATGTACTACAAGGTGTGTCCTCGTTAACACAATCCAAGAAGTCAAGGTGGCAAGCAAGAAAATCACATCCTCACAACGGCCACTATCCTCATTCGTTGTCACATGTTCAACCAAGAGTTTGAACGCACATTGCTCGATAGCGGGACTTCTGTTGATGCTAGCTTCACAACTCATAGAATTTGGGCTAGGATTGCTAATGCCAACAAAGATGATTCTACAATTTGTAGACAAATCCGTCAAGTGGTCTAGGGGCATGTTGGGGGATGTAATCGTAATCATTCAAGAGATCCAGTTCCCTGTTGATTTTTTTGTGCTAGACATGGACATCTCCACACCTCTTCCCATACCCCTATCATCCATGGTCGATTGTACCTTTGAACAGTCAAAGAAGTAGTGAACTACAACAATAAAGAATCACATTCAACTTCAGCAACAATGAAGTCCATGTAGGGACCATCTCCGAGTCAAAGCCAGTAGCAGAGGCATCGAACGTGAGTGTGCTTGCACCAAACTACCAAGAAGACCACGACTTTCAGGATGAAATTCAAGAGAAAAACTATTCATGGATGATAATGAGATCCACGAATTCCGATGCCCTGAGGAAGGAGTGGAAACACCAGTCGAATTTTCCTTTGTCAATGAGAATGATATCTTTGTTGAGGCACTTGAAGAATTCTATGTGGCCCTCTGAGCCTTGAAGACCAAGAACTGATTATTGAAGATTTTTGTAATAATGTGGATCTGATTGAAAATGCTTCTGACCCTTGATTAAAAAAAACTAAATTGCCAAAGGCGGACATTGAACATATCAAAGATCCTTCACCTACAGTTATTTCCAAGCTTATCAGTGAAGCAGCCCCAACTCCGCCTGAACTAAGGCCATTACCCTCCAACATGAAGTATGCCTTCCTTGCGGGTGAGCCAAACATGTACCCAGTCATTATCAGTTCCCATCTGATCGGAGACCAAGACTTACGTTTGATAGAGGTTTTTGAACATAAGCACAAGATGGTAGGGAGATAAATTTCAGATCTCCATGGGTCCCTTCATTGTGCTCACATCACATTTACCTTGAGGGCGACAACAAACTCTACCGTGAATTCCATAGAAGAATGAAATCGAACCATCAGGAGGTCTTCATGAAAGAAATCTAGAAATGATGTGATGTGGGGTTCATATATCCCATCTCTGGCTCAAAATGGGTGAGTATCTTGCACATCATACCTAAGAAATCAGGAATAACCATTGTGAAGAATGGCAAAAGAGAGGAGATTCTGACCAGAATACCAACTTCTTGCAAGTGTGCATTGACTACAAAATATTGAACCTCATCACCAAGAAAGATCACTTCCCACTACCCTTCGTTGACCAAATTCTTAAGAGACTGGCCGCAAAGGAATATTTCTACTTCTTGGATGGGTACTCAGGATATAATCAAATGGTTATTGCTCTTGAAGACCAGAAGAAGACCACATTCACCTGACCATTTGGTACGTACGCTTTGAAATATATGGTAAGATCCTTAAGCGCATCATGGAAGCGTGAGGATCGCATCGTATGCGATCGAGAGCGACTAGTCGCACTAGTTGCTCGAGGTAGCGGAAACTAAAAAAAAATTATATGACAAAACCACATGATCCCGGAACACTTCTCGGATCGTTTCGTCTAAACCACAAACAAGTAATAGGATTACCTCTTGAAGCATAGTTGCGATCGAATCTCTAAACGAATGGATCTCCTGTCTCAAATCTGATCCGACGGAGGAGATGCTTGCGAGCGCATGCATGAGACATGTGCTTCTCGCAATCCATGTTGATGATCCAAGCCATGGATCTCCTGATCTCGACAAACAGATACGACGTCTTCTTCACGAGCAAGGCACGTTGAAGTAGACAGAGATCAACGAGCAAACGATCGGGCAGCATAATGACGATGTTGCGGCGATGGAGAATCTCTCTATGGCATCCATGGTGGACGGCCACATGAGAGAGAGAGAGTGGGCGTGTAGAGAGAGAGAGAGAGATTTATGTTCTCATTGTGTTGTTGTTGTAACCTAGAAGAGCAAGGGGTGCCTCTCCTTTTATAATATTTTGGGATCCATGGATCTCAATCCATGAACAACACAAATCCAAAGGCTTACATTGATTTGTGTTTCTTTTAAAGGTCAAGATTTTGTTGATAAAAAATAACAACAAATAATTTAATTTAGATTAAAATCCCAAACTAAATCAATCAAGCATGGAGATTATGGAATGAAGATTGCCTCCTTCCATAATATGGGATTTGGTGGCAATCTCATGTAATCTCATGATATCTCATGAGATTACATTATTCCATGGAAATCTCCAAGATTTACAACAACACTTGTTGTAAATTATTATACAAAAAGTAATTCAAAATTATTTTGTGAATATTGCAGTCTTGCCATCGGAAAATTGTGAATCACATTCACAACCAAAATAAAATGTAAATTACATTTTCAATATAATGTCCAATGTGAATCCAATTCACATTAAAATTTAATTAACAAATATAAATTACAAATATCTCTCTTTTATATATTATAAATCACAGTTATAATATATATATGATTAATATGGATAGTGCTATCCACATTATTCATATCCATGATAATTAAATCACATTTAATCATCTTGGATCCCTTCTTCTCATGTGCCCAAATAATATGAATCATATTCCCATTATTCACATCTTTGTTAATTAAATCACATTTAATTATATTAGATAACTCTCTTTAAAATATGAATCAAATTCATATTACTCATGATAATTATTAATTATCCATTTTCTCGATGCTCGAATACTTATATCAACAATGAAATTATCCTGAACTCATTCAAGGATAATGCGCTTTCTCCGCGGATACTTGGAGATATGGACAGGGCGATTGCATTGTTCCACGTATAGTGACTTGGATATTGAGATCACATCTCAAATCCAGATCTCAGGCCTCCCGTAGATGCTTCATTAAATGAAGACCGCAAATCTAATCTTCTTATTGCATCTGAATCACATTCAGATTAATGTCCAACAATTGGATCAAGATCAGATTACTTCTCTACTGAGAGGAGTCACTAAAATCCAGACCTGTTTCATCACTCCCTAGGAATGGAAGCGTCATGGTTATACAATCGTTTATGATCACATCACCCTCAGGTATTTCCAATACCTGCACATCCTGCATACTGGAAGACTCAGAATAAACCCGAAGTATTAGATCAATTTTACACTGTCTACTTCAAGATTTTATCAGTAAGTTTCTCATTTAATCATTGGGAGTCGGTATCGATCTATACTTTCCAAAAGCATATATAATACCTAGGTCTCGATCATATACTTTCCAAAAGTATATATCAAACCTACAAATTCAGTCAAGCTTCCAAAGCGAGACGACCATGCACGGAATTTGATTCTTCTCAATATCTCATGAGTGAGCTCATGTCTTCCGGTACAGTAATGAACATGTATGATCCCTTTGAGAGATCGTATTACTCATATGCCCTTACATGCACACCAGCGTACTGGTGTATAGACCTTGATTTGTTCATCAACCTATTGGTCTGCCAAATGTACATACTCAGACATATAGTAACACATTTGCCTCTGGTCAGAGGATGCGTTCATGTATCGTGACAGCATACGACATAGGACTTTGGTTATCTTGATCTCGTTAAGACAACTCTTTGTCCTAACTTATCTAACACCTACGAATCTCTATTCCTATGCAGAGGACCTATATCAAGAGGTCGGTTACATATCAGCCCTCAAAGAAAGATTGCCATCTCCTTCTCAAACTGGAGATCATCTCTTAATAATCATTTGACAGTGCTTGATGAGTCCTCAATCTAACTCTTTAGATATTCATCCAAGCACTAGCCTCTATGATTCAATAATTGAATCAACAGTTGCATGATCATTAAGATGTCCACGGTACATAACCCTAATTGTACAAAGGGACATATTATGCAAATTAGTTATTCTTCATTTCAGATTAGGGAATGATATTTGCAATAACATTTATTGCATAATGGCTCGTCGTGGGCTCGCATGTCCAGTAATCTTCCACTATCTTAAAGAGCCATTAATTGGCTAATCTTTGAACCTGCACTCATGTGACAATCATAGTCTATTTAGAAAATAGCTAGGTAAGTTTATTAGTCACTCTTTTCCCAAAAGACTATGCCATGTCCTTTTACGGCACTTGCATATCTTCTAGTAACAGTGCTCTCATCCATTATGAATGTTGCATATTATGCAACCAATACTCAATCTAGTCAATTACGGTGTCCTTGACACTATAATTTAATAATTATTATAACTAGTATTTCCACAATCCTTATCTGAATACCCTTATGCCTGGAGATATCTATCTCTAAAGATATCTATAATTAAGACCCTTATAGATTACTATCTACAAGGTCTTAAACTTTTGAAGTTAAGACTTTGAGATCACTGTCTCTAAGTTTTTTCATCTTTGAAGATATTGTCATTACTGCACCCAAGTATTTTATTTCTATAGTTGGATTAGTAACAGTTTACTACTCCTATTGTATGGTAGACATCTGGAATTCGTACACATCTAGCATACACGCAGTTTCTCGTAACTATTGCGCGAGGGCAAGCAGTTCTAGCATTCACTTCCTCAACTCTTTGAGGTGTTATTCCGTTAGATAGGTCATTACCAAATATTAATGGAAGGAAGCCTTTATTGGAATTTCAAAGAATGGAATATATCCAAGGTGTACTACAAATGTGACGGTCCCAATACCCTCTTCTCTTTGCTTCTGAACACCTTCTGAACTAAGAACCAAGAGGCTTCTTTGAGATCATATCTCAAGTTATAGAACAACCAGATTACAAAACACTTATTACTATCCTTATATCATTCTGATGATTAGGATATTATCTACATTTAGCACGATGAACACAATGGCACTCCTACTAAGCTTCATATGGTTCATCAAGATTTATCTGAAATCATAGCCTTTATAATTTCATCAAATCTTATGTTCCAACCACAAGATGCTTTATGTGAGTCAACATATGAAGTTCTTTATCTTACACACCTTACTTTCCTCAACCATGAAGCCCTGGGGCTACTTCATGTGAATGTCCTCAGAAAGATATTCATAGAGGAATGCAATATTGACTTTCATTTCATAGATATCAAAGTCAAGTTGTGTAGCTATAGTTAGCAATAATATGATGAGTATAAGCATGGTCACTGAAGAGCAAGTCTCATCGCAAGCGATGTCTTCTCTTCGGTATGTAGCTCATATCAACAAGTCTTGCTTTGAAGGTCTCTACCTTCTCATCAGGTTCCCTCTTTCTCTTGAAGATATATTCACACCTTAACAGGTCTTACCCTTATAGGTGGATCCTTGAGGGTCCATATACAACACTTGTATATGAAGTCTACTATAGACCTTTTTTGCTAAAATCCATCTTTCCATGTCATGATCCTCAGGAGTTTCATCACATGAAATCCGATAATTGTCAGACTTAACTGATATATGGAATACTTCCTTAAACTCATTTGAAGAGGTATTAGTGTTTCATCTTTATTTATTCTTTTAGTTTCTGATTTCAGGAGCTTCACTATCATCTCAAGATCAAATGAGTTCCTTTACTTCATTTTTATCTTGATTCTCAAGAGAGTCATCTTCTAAGAATCATATCCTTAGAGATGAAATCTTTTAAGAATCTCAAGGTCATAAAGTAGGTATCCAATACCGTCCTTTATTTTCCTAATGAAGTGCCACTCTCTGGTGCTAGATTCTAGCTTGCATGCATGGAACCATATTAAAGATATATATTGTAGTCTCTACTACATGTATACCTGGAAACTAAGAGGTAATTATGCTAAAAATCATCATTGATCAAATCATGTCACACATGATCCAATTGTATCTCCCTACAACTCTATTGAGTTTAGGTGTATTAGGAGGATTGAGATAGAAATGATATTCATATCTCCATAAGGTATTCTTTGAATTCATCTAATAGGTACAAGCTACCTAGATTATATCAAATTCATTTTATCTTCCCTCAAACTTTGGTTCTAAATCAAAATTGTAAAGTTTTTGAACATTTCAAAGGTTTTTTAGATAAAGAGAAGAAATCTCATATCATAAATAGATATCACATATCCATAATGTTCATTATGATATAGATGGTCCAAATACATCAATATGTATGAGATCATGAATACCTTGGCATCTTACACCATTCCCAGAGAAGGGTGCATTGGACAATTTCTACTTTTGAATACAATATTCATAAGTATGTAAGTTTTGAAATTTTAGACATTCTAAAGTTTCATCTCTTACTAGTCTATTGATCAAATCAACAGATAAATGTCCAAGGTTTGATGCTAGATCATTGTTAAATTATCTTCATCCTCATATTGATATTTTAACGGTTAAATTTCAATATTATAAATCTTAATGAACCATTCATAAATTTTCTAATTTAGTAGAGTCCACTAGATTCCATATTACTATCTGAAATATATCCATCATAACTCTTTATGATAGGTTTATTCAAGAATTCATGTTTATCTCCATCACTTGGAAATAAACTATGAGTGTGTTCTAATATCCAGGTCATAGAGACATTCTCCAAGACTAAGGACTCCTATTGAAATAATGAAGTCTGTATATCCAATAGAGATTGTTGCAACAATTGGATCAATATCCATGTAGATGACTATTAAACCTGAAGATCAAATTCCAGTCTTCTAAAACATATGCAACCCATTACAAGTGTTGTTAAAGGATTGAGTTACAATTAATAGATTTCGATCTTATCAAATAAGAAAGTCAATATCAGTGATTTATGTAGATTATTTTGATGCTCTATCCGAGTTCTTCTCTAAGGATTCTAGACAGACTTGATAGTCATACTATCAACACATCTACTTATTACAGTATTGACATTTATCCAACTATTTGGATGTCATATGGAAGTCATAGAATTACGATCAACTCTTTGATTTTCCTTCTCACATGGGTCAAACCCATGCTTCCACTACGCTCTCTTCATTTATAAACAACCATTGTTCAAGACAAAGAATCTTTTATGTTGAATTCAAAAGATTTTCAATATAAGAGTATTTCAACATTTATACATGCTTCATTCAATTCATACAATATGAATATTATGAAGCTTCATGAATGACTTGAGTATAGATAGTATAATGATTAAATACATCATATCTACATACATCTTTAGCTCTACAAGACTTCGGTTCAGGTAGGTATTCAAACTTTTTAAATACTTTATCTCTTATAGAGCCACCATTCTGCATGATGCAGAGAACCATGTCATTCATGATTAAATGTCAAGAGCACATCTGTATGCCAAAACATCTTCTTAGATTTTTATAAGTATTAATTGACAATTACGCTCATCATCGACATGTCACTTCCAAAGTACATTCGATGAGACATTTAGACTATATAAACACACAGACCCTAGGGTTGTAAATCTATTGTCTATTTAATTGTCATTCCCCATTCATATGAGGAAACTTGCACATTGCAACCACATACATTATGTGTCCAATTGCAGATACAATATCTTGGTCATGGATCTAATCCATGATATTATACTGGTTATTCTTGAGTATAACATTGAGTGGGTTTAATGAAGGATTATCTGAAATAAGAAATTTGCATAAATGTATATATTTATATATACACATATTTTACTTTGATTTAGGAGTTTTCATATCAAAGTTGTCTTGCCTTGTCAACACTGAAAGTTCATTCCCTTAATCACTTTCAATGTAAGAGATATACTTAGCATTATATATCAAGCAAGATCTGGGATCTCCTTCCTTATCTTTGTTACATCCCAATAATATGAGAACCTATAACTCCGATAAAAAAAGCGAGAACACATTCCGCCATGCAAGTCCAACTTGCATTTCCCAATTCGGTCGTTAACACCCGAGCCCACCACCCCTAAGGCGATGTCGACCCGTCATTAATTGAACCAACCGTCAATAGGAATATAACTCGATATGTGCAATCCAATATCGCCCCAATAATATGAGGACCCGATATTGGGGTTACTACACATACATCCTTACTCTTTTGTGAAGCGAAGAGCCCGATCCAAATGCGCTTGCATACAGGAGCTATCACTTCGGACAAGCATCTCCTACATACAATCCCTGGCGACGGAACCCTTCGCCTTGACAAGAGACCATGGATGTCACTTATGTGATCCTCCATATCAAGTTCAAATTCCAATTAATTATAATGAATCATATTCATTACGATTAACTCCAAGGGAAATAACAAGTCTATTTATAATAAGGTATCTTAATTTTAATTGGATTCCAATTAATCTAATCATATTAAATTAATGATCCAATTAATATCCAACAAACATTCTTAATTGTTACTTGAATTATGGTATTATCTCAAAAACGTATTATTTCGAATTTTAATAATTAAAAATACATCATGATTTCTTAAGCATTATACCAACCCTACCCGTTGTCATGGCCAATACTGAGGGAGTGGGACAAACCGCACATGGTGCAACCTGCTACCCCAACGCTCCCTGACCAGACGCCATATCCGCCTCGAGAAAGGATAATGCAAAATAGATCACTTTGTACTTGAGATGATCATCTGTCTTTCAACCAAAATTATACCATATAATAATAACCAAAACTATTTTGATTAACATTATAATGAGGATCGCTAAATAAATCCCAAATCCCATTCAAGTAACATGTTTGTTGGAAAGTAGATCAAGTAACCAATTTGTGATCTAGATCACATCTAATCAAATATTAGTTAAGGCAATGTCATTTAAGGAAATAATTATCTTAAAATATTTCACAAATATATTTCCATAATTATTCTAGGAAATTAAACTATTTAATTTCACTAATTTCTTAAATGACAATCACTAGGTTCTTGATTAAGAAAGTATTTCCAGCAGTGACCCTCACTTACTAAAAATACCATATCTCAATCAATAAATCTAAATTAAGAAAATAAGTTCCTAATGTTTTCTAATTTGATTTACAACAAAACCTAAGTGGTTTGCACGCATTTCAAGGTGTTTCAAATCCGCAATTAACTCTTTAATTACATTGAGATTCCTAGCCCCCGAAACTGTGGATACATGCTCACAAATTTGATCATAACTAGAGAAAATGGATTTGAAATCATGCAAACTCAGATCCTACAGTTTCCTTATGTAATGGGGAACAAAATCCAAGTTTTATTTTAGTGTTTAAAAAATTTAAACAGGGTCAAAAATATGCACTAAACAAAGATGCGAAAATGAAATGTGAGAAAACTTTCGCAAACCCTAACGAACCCAAGTCATCTTAGGTTTATAGATCGCATCCAAAACCTTCGACCTAAGGCTCTAATACCACTTGAAGGCCTAATATCCTTAAGTGCATCACGGGATCTTGAGGATCACATCGTATGCGCTCAGGAGCGACTAGTCGTACTAGGTGCTCGAGGCAATGGAAATTAAAACTTTTTATGTGACGAAACAACATGATCCAGGAACACTTCGCGGATCGTTTCGTATAAACCACAAACAAGTAATAGGATTACCTCTTGAAGCGTGGTTGCGATCGGATCGAATCTAAACGAAGAGACCTCCTGTCTCAAGCCTGATCCGACAGTGGAGACGCTTACGAGCATGTGGATGAGACGCGTGCTTCTCGCAATCCATGTTGATGATCCAAACCACGGATCTCCTGATCTTGACAAACAAGATATGATGTCTTCTTCACGAGTAAGGCACGCTGAAGTAGACGGAGATCCACGAGCAAATGATCAGACAGCAGAACGACGATGTTGCGACGATGGAGAATCTCTCTAGGGCATCCATGGTGTATGGCCACATGAAAGAGAGAGAGGGCGTGTAGAGAGAGAGAGAGAGATTTATGTTCTCATTATGTTGTTGTTGTAACCTAGAAGAGCAAGGGGTGCCTCTCCTTTTATAATATTTTGGGATCCATGGATCTCAGTCCATGGACAACACAAATCCAATGGCTTACATTGATTTATGTTTCTTTTAATGGTGAAGATTTTGTTGATAGAAAAAATCAATAACAATTAATTTAATTTAGATTAAATATATATAGGTAAATAAATATGATTTAATCTCAAATTAAATCAATCAAGCATGGAGATTATGGAATGAAGATTGCCTCCTTCCATAATATGGGATTTGGTGGCAATCTCATGTAATCTCATGATATCTCATGAGATTACATTATTACATGGAAATCTCCAAGATTTACAACAACACTTGTTGTAAATTATTATACAAAAATAATTCATAATTATTTTGTGAATATTGCAATCTTGTCATTGTAAAATTGTGAATCACATTCACAACCCAAAATAAAATGTAAATTACATTTTCAATATAATGTCCAATGTGAATCCAATTCACATTAACATTTAATCAACAAATATAAATTACAAATAGCTCTCTCTTATATATTATAAATCACATTTATAATATATATATATATGATTAGTATGGATAGTGATATCAACATTATTCATATCCATGATAATTAAAACATTTAATCATCTTGGATCTCTTATTCTCATGTGCCCAAATAATATGAATCATATTCACATTATTCACATCTTTGATAATCAAATGACATTTAATTATCTTAGATAACTCTCTTTATAATATGAATCAAATTCATATTACTCATGATAATTAAATCACATTTAGTTATCCATTTTCTCAATGCTTGAATACTTATATCAACAATGAAATTATCCTGAACTCATTCAAGGATAATGAGCTTTCTCTGAGGATACTTGGAGATAAGAACAGGGCGATTATATTGTTCCATGTATAGTGACTTGGATATCGAGATCACATCTCAAATCCAGATCTCGGGCCTCCCATGGATTCTTGATTAAATCAAGACCGCAAATCTAATCTTCTCATTGCATCTGAATCACATTCAGATCAATGGCCAACAATTGGACCAAGATCAGATTACTTCTCAATTCCAGGTCCGTTTCATCACTCCTTAAGAATGGAAGCGTCATGATTATTCAATCGTTTATGATCAAATCACCCTCAGGTATTCCCAATACCTGCACATCCTGCATAGTGGAAGACTCGGAATAAACCCGAAGTATTAGATCAATTTTACATTGTCTACTTCAATGTTTTATCAGTAAGTTTCTCATTTGATCATTGGGAGTCGGTAACGATTATATACTTTCCAAAAGCATATATCATACCTAGGTCTCGATCATATAATTTCCAAAAGTATATATCAAACCTACAAATTCAGTCAACCTTCCAAAGTGAGACGACTGTGCACGGAATTTGATTCTCCCCAATATCTCATGAGTGAGCTCATGTCTTCCGGTTCTGTAATGAACCTGTATGATCCCTTTGAGAGATCATATTACTCATATGCCCTTACATGCACACTAGTGTGCCGGTGTATAGACCATGATTAGGTCATCAACCTATTAGTTTGCCAAATGTAAATGCTCATACATATAGTAACACAACTATCTATGGTCGGAGGATGCGTGCATGTATCGTGATAGCATACAACATAGGACTTTGTTTGTCTCGATCTCGTTAAGTCAACTCTTTGACCTAACTTATCTAACACCTTCGAATCTCTATTCCCATACAGAGGACCTGCATCAAGAGATCGGTTACATATCATCCCTCAGAGAAAGATTGCCATCTCCTTCTCAAGTTGGAGATCATCTCTTAATAATCATTTGACGGTGCTTGATGAGTCCTCAATCTAACTCTTTAGATATTCACCCAAGCACCAGCCTCTATGATTCAATAATTGAATCAACAGTTGTATGATCATTATGATGGCCATGGTACATAATACTAATTGTACTAAGGGAAGTATTATGCAAATTAGTTATTCTTCATTTCAGATCAGGGAATGATATTCGCAATAACATTGTCGTGGGCTCGCATGTCCAACACGCTTTCCGATGAATGTCGTTCGGGATATGCAATGCCTCAGCTACATTCCAGTGATGTATGCTTGTAGTTTTCACCGACATGGTGGGCAGTTTTCTGGAGGTTTTCATGTATGGTTTCTTGGCATATGGAGATTCTTTCGACCAATGTCTTGATTTCTTGGACAAACTTCTATGGAGGTGTTGTGAAGTTAAACATGTTCTCTCGTAGGAGAAGAGAAACTTCATGGTGACCGAAGGGATCGTGATGGGTCATGTTGGATCAAAATGTGGCATGGAAGTTGACCCATCCAAGGTGGAGGTGATATCCAAACTTGAGCCACCAACTACCCTCAAGCAAGTCCGGTCATTCTTAGGCCACATCGGTTTCTACCGACAATTTATCAAATATTTCAACAAATTGACTCGAACATTTGGTGAAAATAATTTAGGCAAATAGTCGAGGATATGAATATATTCTGCTTGTTGTCGATTACGTTGGTCGTTCGGTGAAAATGATCCCAACCCAAGTCGCTGGCACACGTATTTTCTGTCGATTCCTGAAAGATCACATCATTTCAAGGTTCAGAATTCTGAAGATTCTCATATCAGATGGGAGTAGACACTTTATCAACAGAGAGGTGAAGAAGCGGATGAAAGAATTCTACATTGAACATCGTGTCGCTTTTCCCTACCACCCTAGTCCAATGTCTTAGATGAATGCTCAAATAGAGAGATGAAAATGATTCTTCATAAGCTTGTGCATCCGAATCGCAAAAACTGGTCTCATATCCTTAACTCAGTTCTTCGGGCTTACAGAACTAAGTACAAGTCACCTTTGGGAATGTCTCCTTACCTCCTGGTCTATGGAAAGCCATGCCATCTACCCATGGAACTAATTCATAAATCCTTGTAGGCAAACAATGTTTGTAATTTGGAATCCAAGAAAGCCGGGAAGAATCGACAAGTAGATCTGAACAGACTACTCGAATTTTGATATATTGCATACAGAAACAACCTGATATACTAGGAGAAGGTCAAGAAATGGCATGACAAGCACATCCATAAAAAGACATTCGAGTCGAGGCAGAGGGTTTGGCTATTTGATGCAAAATTAAAAATCTTTCCAGTAAAATTGAAGAGCAAATGGACTAAGACATATTTAGAGCATGATACATTTCTGTCTGTCGTTGGCTCAATTCAAATTGTATATGAAGATGAGATGAAAGCAACCACTTACGTAGTTTCATACATAGCAGAACAAAATATTTTTGAATGATCTTTCTTTTTTCTTCATTCATTCTTATCTTCTTTTTGTTCTTTATTTTCGTTTTCTTCCAAAAATGTGTCACCTCTTTCATCATTTCTATACTTAGGATGTACTTCATCCAAGTATAGGGGGTGTACACCCCGAGTTGTTCATTCTTTGACCCCTCATATGTCCCCTCAACTCTTGATACTCTGCCAATACTTAGGAATATTTTACCCTAAGTATGGGGGGACAGGACGAGGCGATGATTTTGTACATTCCCACCCTTGACACTCGTGCCTCATGTGCAGTCTGCTATAATTAGGACTATTTCATCCTAGGTATGGGGGGAAGGTCAACTTCTCATTCGTTCATTACTTATTCGTTGTAGTATAGGCTTTTTTATACATGGTATGAGTTTTGTCTTTTCTTTTTCTCTCTTATCTATGAGGACATAGTTCAAGATAAGTATAGGGGAGTCGTAATATACTTTAGCCATAACTCGTGCTTTCGTATTTTCAATAAGTATGGCTAAAATACATATAATAAAGTGTAAAAAAATATTGGTATAAAGTTCATTAAAATTCTTTGAATATACTAATTAATAAATCATGTAAAATATTTTGCAAAATGTTTGAAAATGGTATGAAAATCATTTGAAAACTATTTGGAAAATGTATTGTAAAATGTTTTCAACCTTTGAAAAAGTGTTTTGTTTGTAAAAAAATCCTTTTATTTATGGGAAATAAAATGTTTTGAAAATCTATTTGCAAATGATTTGGGAAATGGTTGCAAAAATATTTTTGAAAAAACTATATATACTATTTTAAAAATCTTACAAAAATGATTTTTAGAAATTTTGTAAATGTTCGTAAAAATTAATTGTCAACCTAGTTTACAAAAATAAAGTTTTCAAAATATTTGCAAAATCTTTTCAAAGTATTTTGATAACTATATACATAACTCAAGCAAGTAAAAACTCTTTACAAAATAGTGTATATATAAACCTATAAATTCCAAAAACTCAACTCTAGTAAATAGCAAGAAGCACTCCCATGTAAATATCTGCACCTACTTATTTTCTAAAAAAATCTTTTGTTTTGAAAAATCCCTAAAAACTTGCAAAATCAAAAATTCCAAAAACACTAGCAAAATCTTTTCAAAAAATTGCATATAAAATTTCAAAATCTTTTAAAAAATCCATAAAAAGTTCAAACTTTGAAAATTGCATTTCAAAAATATTTTTTGCATTGTGCATAGAATTTGCATTTTTCGGATTGAATTGGTAATTGAACAAGTCTAAGTAAAATTCGAAGAATGGAGCTTGGTTGGACCTTAAATATACTTAATCACATGAACCTTATAGGAATCCGAATTGAGGTACTTCATATCTAATTGACTTATTTCTTTGAGATCATTAGACTTAGTTCAATGTCGTCTTGACTGCCTAAGTAGAATATTTCGGAGCACACGCATGACCCTTGTTGATAACGAACTTTTTCTCACCTCAGTTGAAGTGGTAGAGGGCTAGATTTTCCTGCATGAGACACAAGACAATGGAAATATCTGAAGTCACATATTTGTGGTCATTGTAACCCAACCCGATCCTTATGTAATGTTGTGTATAGTATTAAAATTTTGAAAAATAAAAATTCCAAAAAAGTGGACATGCTTAATTGAAAATAAAATGCATGCAAAGTTTACATATTTGCATAGTCAATAACGAAGCTTGAGCTTCAAATCATGTGTTTGTGAGCCTGTAGCCGGATAACTTGGCTACACTTATCAAGCATCCTAGGATAGGTAGCTACACTAGCTCCCATACATTCGTCTCTCCACCTCCTCTTCTTGATTTGGTTGTCATTTGAACTAACAAGGGAATGCCCCACTTCTCAAGGAAAAAGTTGTTGGAATGGGGAAATCGGGTCACCATGTTGGAGAAGACCGACTTTTACCGCTTCAGTCGAGGAGAGCTACACATCTAACACACTATACAAGATAGATTCATAGTCATAAGGGTTTACGTATGAGTTGAAGTCTTTTGACATGGCTATTTAGGAAACTTGAGCAGAGTTTTATGATTCTTGAAGGTTGTGTTTCAAATCCGTTTCCCAAAAGAGTTCCAACTACACCGAAAATCCAAAGGTCCGACTTAAGCTCCAAACTTTGATTCTATCAAGACAAGTTTGAAAATTAAATTCAATCCATTTTTTCCTTTTTCTTTTATTTATTTTCATTTTCTACACTTACTGCATAAGTGTTTGCTAGGAACAAGCAAAGGCAAGTATAGGGGTGACGGATATACATTTCATCACCTTTGTTCTATCATTTTCGCCTTAAAAACCTATCTAAATACATGTAAATAACATTATTTTATCTAAAATAACACTCATTATCATTCCATTTATTGTCTATAAAATATAATTTTTAAGGCCAAAATTATAGAATAAAGAAATGAAAAGAAAAATTAGGTTTTTGAGTTAAGATGCAAAAGTTAGGTTATGGACCCCTATTGTATAGTTTACTTGAATAAAATATTTATTTTATTTATTCGTTATTACTTTTATAATTTCATACTTTTATAATTTTTTTAATATTTTTTACAACATATGTACATATTTAGAATAGTATAAAACCATAAATAAGACACTAAAATAAAATAGTACACAAAAGTATATAGATAAAATACCTATATTTATACCTATATATTATATACATATATTAATTTAAGTATACAAATAACATCAGAAAAACAACAACAAAAATATATTTATGTGTATAAAAATAAGTTATAAATATATATAAGTTATCAAAATAAAAAAAGAAAATCAAAAATACAAAATAAAAAAATACTCAAAAAATAGATGATTATACCTATAAATATAAACTTAAAAAGTAACTTCTAATAAATAAGCCCATAAAAATAAATAAAAATCATAATAAAATACTACATAAAAACAATATTTTTCTTGTTTTTAGTTTTTGTAAATAATCGATTTCTAATTTATTTCTCATTATTTTCTATTTTTGTTCCTATTTTGTCTCATAATGTGTCTGTGTGGCCCAATCAAGCAAGGTCACTAGTTGACCCAAGGTCAATTGTCCGACCTCATCTCTAGTTTGTGTCAGAACATCAACAATCTCATCTTTAACCTCGATTTGCTCCCAAATCCTGAACATTCATGGCTTGATTCCTTCCCATCATATGTGTCGCGCTAAAATGCATCGAGATGGGAGTTATTTTGAACAGAAGTTTAATCTTTTATAACATCGCATTATGCCTTCCTCCAAATTTAATCCTTCTTCCACCCTCAAACCCTAAGTTCGATCCTCGAGTCTTGTTCCTGATGACAACAGGATTGTGATCGGCTCCTTGGGGGCTTGTTTGGGTGTTGGCATACAGAAGTCTGAGCTCCTCTGTCGCCTTTGCCGCATGCTTTGCGATTGGCAACTCCAGTCACGGTAAGCTCCATTTTCTTTGCCTTTTATACTACCAGTAGTAACATTAGCATATTTTAGCTCTCTATTTCGTATAATTTCATTTATTTTTGCGTACTTTCCAATTCTAGCAGACAATGGAGCTCCTCTCCGCCGCCCCATTCTGACCAATACAGACTTGTTCTGCACCATACTTCATCGTCCACTTCTTCCCCTTCACGTTCATATCTCTTAATCCTGAAAGGATTAATAAATATGTTCCTCCTCCTCCGTCGCTCGTCGGAGGAAGCCATCTCAATGCATCCTCGATCCATTCCGACCATTGAAGCCCTCTGGAGCTTCATCTTTTGATGCGAATCTTTCCCTATAGGTCATGAAGAGTAAAGCCCCTTCCCTAATGGCTTCCGAAGCAAGCAAACCAACCCTAGGTCCACCCCCCCCCCCCCCCCCCGGAGTACTTCGTGAGGCTACTGGTCATTTTGAGGAGCTCCCCTGATGCAGAACACTCTAGGTTTCTATCAATCCACTTAACTATGGAGGAGAGGAATGGAGACGTCCAGGATAGCGAATCATAATTCAACATGACGATGTTCTTTGTTTATTCTTCCTGAGCCTCTCTCAGTTGTCCGATCAGAAACTCAGCTCCAAGTGTGCAGTTGTCGTCTGATCCTCCCTCTCTACCACCATCAGATCAGCGTTGAGATCTAATCTCGGCACTGCATCATCGAAGGGGTACCATCTGTCAGATTTACGCCACGTGGATAAGTGGGGCGATGTGAGTCGTCCACCTGCGCACTATTGGAGGGGTAATTGCATCTTAGGCCCCTCAATTGCAAGTGAACCCTCAAGCTTTCTATTATTTTCATTTTTGTCCATTCCACATTACTTCAAGTGCTTGTGCGCATGAGGGGATGGGGTATTTTGCATTGGACCCCCAGATTTTTGTTATTTTGCTTTAGTCCACTAATTTGCATAAGTAGTTTAATATTTTGCAGTAGAATTGCATCAGGGTCCCCGCCTTAGAATTAAATAGCAAAAATACGCCTCCTAGTATATAATATTGACTTTTTAAGAAAATTGCTTGTTTACCCCATGGCTTTCTCTTAGGAGTTTGAATTTAATCCTAGAACTTTACATATTTGCAACATAACCCTACCAGAATGTATTTTCTCTTCGTAATTTTTATTTAGTGAAAAATAGCTTCTGGTCGCTATAAATTATGGAAAATTACCTTAGATACCTGATATGTTTCTATCACATATATTATTGGTTGAGTATTTTGAATTTATTATATATTTTTAAAATATCAAAATCCAAGCTAGTATTCCTTGTTTACAGTAAAAATTCAATAAAAATATTAAAATATTGTGAAAATTTTAAAAAAATTGTCTATTATGGTATTTTGAGCCTACAAACCAAAAATCCTATATAGGAAAAGAAAATTTTAAAAACTAAAATGCTTCAAAATCTATCTAAAAATAATAAAAATCTATAAAAATCCCAAAATTGTGTTTCTAGATTCTAAATTCTATGGACCATATTTTCTATTAATTAAAATTAGTTTTTGAAAATTTTGTGCCTTTTTACGGGTTTAATTTCTAAAATAATCCATCCTATTTATTATATTCACTATTTTACCTTATTTAATCAATTAAAAATACAAAAAAATAGTAAAAACTTGTGAAAAAATATCGAAATAGAGAAAATATTTAAAGATAGAAATATCTTATTTGATGAATATTTAGTATTTATAGGTATTTATATCTATATACTAGCATATATAATGCATTAATACCTATATGTATGCTTATATTATTATTATTATTCATAAATCAGAAAAAATAAAAATTGAAAATACAAAACAAAAAATTATAGATATAAAATCCATAAAAAATATAAAACTAAAACCCATAAAAAATCTAAAAATCTAAAAATACCCAAAATCATTTATTGTCTTTCTTGACCAAGTCTATCCTTAGTTGTTTCATGTGTTAGACCCCTACTTTACTTATCACTATACATCTTACTGTGGGGTATAATAAATTTTGATTCACACTTGCTTGCTTTGCTTGACTTATTCATTGTGTGGGTTGATTGTTGATTGACATCGGGCTTCGTTAATGGTCACCTCAGTGACAATATATCTTCGCTTTTGTGAGGATATTACTTTAGACCCTTGCAAAAAATGAGTCATCACAATCCAAGGTATGTAGATCATTGTGGGTTTTATTGTACTTGATATAGATACCTCAATACCCTTGTTACGTACCCCGATCATATTGGGATGACCATTCTTTCACACGGTCAAAGCAGTGGTTGACTGTAGCACCATAAAGATCACATTTCGCCCGAGAAATGATAAGATACTGATTGAAATGGTCCAAGTACCCCAAAATCACAAAATATATGTCAAATGAGAGTGAGAAAATGCAAAAGGAGATAGAAGTCTGTGATATTTTGGCTGAAATCAAAGACACATCATTGTTCTTGAATGATAATGAAACACATATATTGCTCTCAAAGGAGGAACCCCTGGAAAGAACAGTCAAATTCCCTTCTGTCCTTAAAGGTGAGATTCTTGTTGATGTGCTATTCGAGCATGCTAAACTGAGTGAATTGAATTTGCCTCCTATAAGACCTTCCTTGTTGGAGGCCAACCTCAAAGCAAGCCATATGGTTTGTTCCGTTGATACAAGAATGTTTAAGGACTCATCTAGTAATTGAGATAAGGGAAAGTTGAAGACCCCATAGGGATAAGAGATACCAACTCATCTATAGGTAGAAGAGTCCATCTAAATGATATGAAATGCGGAAATCAGTACCTACAGATCCCGACCCCTCTTGGCTTTTATTTCGGTGCAGTGTGATGAATCCATGATTCATCATCTCAATATATTGATCTTAGCAAAATATCCAAGTAAAATCTCAAATAAGTGTCTAAAAAATAAATAAAATGACTCTTGTAAATAAAATACAATAATTATTATATACTATATTGTACAAAAGAAATTAGCAGGAAAACGCTGCAAAATAGAGGAGTTTTTCACATGTAAATAACCCAAAACTTCATGTATTATTAATAATTTCATTTCAACTCCTTGTTGACTAATTCGTTCTCTTACTTGTTCATAAAAATGTATATAAAAATATAAAAATACAAAATAAATTCCACCTCAAATAAATACTCCTAGATCCTAAAGAGAAAAGGCTGTAAAGTCCAACTTCCCAACCAAATTCTCGCTCTATATGAACTCCAAATTCACCAAACTCACTTTTAAATTTAAGTTAGAAAAGTATCTATCCAATGAAAGTGTTTCATTAAAATCGAAGCTCGTTTGCAAAAGTTGAGTTTTGGGACCGCGTTGTATATTGTACATAATGTAATAAATTTGACTTTGATATTTTTGTGCACATATTACTGTTTGTTGTATTTTATTTTATTGATATTTATGTAAATATTTTGTAAATATCTTTTATAGAAAATACAAAAAAAAATTCAAACTAGAAAAGTAAAAAAATTCCATGTATATAGTGTTTTTATGGACCTACTTTTGTAAATCTTCCATTTTATTTTCTTCTTTATTTTATTCTCTTATTTAAAGTAGGATACTATTTATTTGATTCCCATTCTCTAAAATATACACCCATTCAACTCCAACATTCCACCATTTTTCTAACTTCTAATTCAACTCCACCATTTTATTAACCTCCCCTCCACCCCTTTAATAACTTCTCATTTTTTCTCTTTTTATACATCGCATCCTTCTCATTTTGCACTTGATCCATCTTTATATGAGGAGAGCATAGTTCCCAGAGTTGAATTGGTGACAGCGACACAACCATGATCGAGTGACGACAGACCTCTCTCCGGTAAATCCGTTGGCTTCTTGGCCAACATCGCAGTCGCATTTGCACGCTGCCCGAGCTCATCGGTCGCAGGTGATTCAAGAGAAGACTGTGCTCCTCGTGAGCACTTCCCAGAAGATTCACGTCCATCGCAGGTGAGTATCTCTCATTTCTCTTCTTATTTTATTTTATCTACATTTTATTTACTTGTTATTTCACTACCACATATTCATCTCCACCATACCATCTTCATCATATTACCATCATCATCTCCCATTCATCCTCATATTTTTATTATTCTCTATTTAAGGAAAACTAAAAAATAAAAAATATATATAAATTAAAAAGTTTACATAGCAACAAAATTCAAAAAAATAAAATAAAATAAGCCCAACAACGGTGGCCAGCAACCACCGCCAACCATCATCGCCGCCCCCACAACAGTACGGATGCAACCCTCCATGTCTTGATTCCCTCCACACCACCTCGTGCACCCACTAGGTGCTTCACCTCCGTGTACAACCTTCCCAACTGCCATCGTGCAGCCCTCGACCCTCCAACCGTGAGGGTCACTTGTCCGCCACTACGGCGTGCTCCGCCAGCCTCCACACCCGCACGTGGCAGCCATCGCGCCACCTGTCCCTCCTCGACGAGCATGCCCCCCCTCCCGTCGTCCGCCATCGCCTCTACTAGTAGCCGCACTGCTCCTTCCTCTCCATTGATCCCTAGCCGCCAAACGAAGAAGAAAGTCATTTATTTTCTATTTTTATTTTATGTAAAAATTATAATTGTTTTATTTCATGCTACTGTATCTGCAAATCCATCTCTGTACATAAATGCTTGTAACTTTTATTTTCTGGAATTGCACGAATAATCCTATGTTCACGTATTAAATTGGACCTTCATTTTGCATCGTTTTATTCAATGAAAATTTTCATGTTGTTGAGCAAATAATTATCTATCATTTGGATATTTATTTGTATTTTGTGAGTTCTGGGTTATTAATCAAAAAAATTACTGAAAACTTGTATAAATTCCCTAATTTGAGCTTCTAAATTCATATTTCACTCAAAGTTGCTCCAAAAATTCCATAAAATCAGAATTGATGCCTTGAAATGTGATTTACATTCTTTCCAAATTTCATCCTGATTGGAGTTGTTTTGTACCTTAAATAAATTATAGAGTGATTTTATTAATTGATTTTAGATTAAAT
This sequence comes from Ottelia alismoides, assembly GCA_037367405.1. Classification (NCBI taxonomy): domain Eukaryota; kingdom Viridiplantae; phylum Streptophyta; class Magnoliopsida; order Alismatales; family Hydrocharitaceae; genus Ottelia; species Ottelia alismoides. Next base: position 49,021 of record JAZKJV010002362.1, on the reverse strand, counting down.
CTACACACTTCTATTTTACGAAATTTCAACTCTTCTAGATTGCTCATCGTAATTTTGGCCACACATATCTTAGAAGATTCATTTATTTGATAAGATTCATAATGAGACGTGTATAGACACGTACAACTTAGCTCAAATAAACTCAATTCTTCCTCGCTAATAGTATATTATTTAGGTGTGGTTTTCTTGATCTGCGTGCATTTAGTGTTAATTTAAAAATTCAGTTTTGCATAACGCATGGAGAGTGTTGGGAGTCACTGTAAGTATACCTTCTTCTAAGCATGCGTCATCATTTCACATTTGCATTCTGGTTTCTGATTCCTCTCTTGTTTTACAACTTAAGGTCAAAAAGGAAATTGGGACTAAATGATAGACGTCCCTTGTTGTGCTCAGATTAATTTCAAGTGATAACCTAACTCTAAAATTAGGATTGAATTAAGCAGGTCATTTTAAAAAATTGGAATAAAAAGAACCTTGTTCACGGGTGAATAAAGCCCTCATTGTTTGATTCTACTTGCAAGTGAGAGAAAGAGAGAGAGAGAGACAATACTAGGATAGAGCCAAGTCATGATTTTCATATAGAATATTGGTTCTTTCTTTTTAGACGATTAGCAACTTTTTTAATGAGGATCTACGGGTAGCCGGTAAATGATCTGGATTTCCTTAGAAGAGTGGGAGGTTTAGAGGATGCCTTAGTCCTCAAGGAACGGGTAGCCGTATTTATATGGCCCATACTTACTCCTATACTTGATGAAAGTAGGTCTAACTAGTCGTAAGAACCGTACCAGTCTGTAAGAAAATATGGGCATGTAACAACTCATTAATCTTCCAAAGATTGCAATTATCACCAATTAAAATTGACCAGATAACTTGGACGAACCTTTACAGCCATCACATGTTGATTTGGTGAAATTAATGGTTTGAATTGTGTTTGTATTGTGTAAGTTCACTCTGCACATTTACATGCACCGTAGAACTAGCACCTTATTGAATATCATCTTCTATATGGTTCTTTTAGCATCGATGATGACTAATTGAGGGGATATTTATTCAGACTTTGTGATACTCTTGTTGAACCCTCCAATAAGTATGTCTTCAAAGGTCCAGGCGCAAATTGGACCACCCTTGACTCATGACCCTCTTGAGCCCAGGATCACTCACTCTCAAGATGGTTACTCTCAAATCATTCCTTTCTCTCTTCCCACCTCACCAAGGAAGACCTTCACCTTAGTGAGAATATCATGATTCATAAATCCTCTTCTAATCAAGAACACATTGCTGATGTAGGACTTAAAGAAGATTCAAGTAAAATACCTCTAAAGAAGAAAGAAGAGGAAGAAGAACACCCTGAAGACCCAATGAGAATGGTACTTGCCAGCTTAGCTGCATCTGAGCAGCAACAAGCACTACTCAGAGCTCAGTTAAGATAGCTTAATGTTGGCGTGGAACCACCAATGGATGCGGTGTACAATCACAGACAATATCAAGTTCAGAATTATTTGAGTCCAGCCGAACCCGAAGTTGACTTTAAGGGAGTGATGAAACAGGTTTGGATTTTACTGACTCCTCTTGGTAGAAAAGTAATATGATCTTGGTCAAAGTGTTGGACATTGTTCTGAATGGCATTTAGATGCAATGAGAAGATTAGATTTATGGTCATCATTTAATCAAGCATCAATGAGAGGACCATGAGATCTGAATTTGAGATATAATCTCAATATCCAAGTCACTATACGTGGAATGTACAATCACCATGTACTTATCTCCAAGTATCTGCGGAGAAACCACATTATTCTTGAAAGGGTTCAAGAATAATTCCATAGTTGAATTATACCTAAGCATTGAGAAATTTATAATTAATTGTGATTTAATTATCTTAAATGATTTGAATTTGATTCACATTATTTCGATGCATGAGAATGATGATCTAATATAATTAAATACGATTTAATTATTATGGACGATAATAATGTGGATAGCAATATCCAATTATTCATAATATATTATAAATGTGATTTATGATGTATTATAGAGATCTTATTATGACTTATATTAATTATTGGTGTGAATTGGATTCACATTGGATAATTAATTGAAAATGTAAATCATGTTTTGTTTTGGGATGTGAATATGATTCACAAATTTCCAATGGCAAGATTGCAATATTCTTAAAATAATTATTGTAGAATAATTTACAAAATTGTTGTTGTAAATATCGGAGATACATGGAATCATGCAATCTTGGAGATTGCATTGGAAATCTCCTACTCCTAATAGGAATAGGGATGACCACCAATTCCAACATGGAAAGGGTGACCATCCACCACTCCTATATGGAAGGGTAGATTCTCCTTTCTATTATCTACAAGATTACTTGATTTAATTTAGGATTAAATTATATTGATTTATCAAATATATTTACTCTAAATTAAATTAATTGTTGTTGTGATTTTTACAACAAGATCTTGACCATTGAAAGAAGAATAAATCAATCTCATCCATTGATTTTGTGTAGTCCATGGATTGTGATCCATTGACTCCCAAAACCCTATTATAAGAAGAGGCACCCCATTCCCTTCAAATAAGGTTACAAGTTTACAACTAGCTCTCTCCTATCTTTCATTCCTATGCCCTTTCTTCCTCTCTCTCTCTCTCCATTGGCGGTCGTCCACCTAACCCCAAAGAGAAGAAGACTTCATCGTCGCTTTGTTGTTGTGTTGTCGCCTCGACGATCCTTGGTTCTCCATCTTCTTTGGAGTGCATCGCTTACGAAGAAGACGTATGATCTCGTGCAATGAGATCAGGAGTTCCCTTGCATGGAGCAACATCTTGGATTGCATGGAACACGTGACTCATCCTCACGCTCGCCAGTGTGTCCTCCGAAAATCGGACTTGAGACAGGAGGTCTCTTTTCGTAGAGGCTTGATCGCAACCACGCTACAAAAGGTATTCCTTTATCTATGATGTGGTTTAGATGAAACGATTCGACAATCGTTCTTAGATCATGTGGTTTCATCCCATGAAAAATTTTAAATTCCATTGCATCAAACAACTAGTGCGACTAATCGTTCTTTATCATATACGATACAATCCTCACGCTTCCGTGATGCACTTAATAATTATTCCATATCCTTCAGGAACAAGTCCGGTCATTTTAGGGTATGTCGGTTTTTACCAAAGATTCATCAAAGATTTTAGCAAGATTGCCCGATTGTTGATAGAACTTGTAGAAAAGGACATTGAATTTATAGTAGATGACATAGTGCTGCATGTCTTTCACTAGTTGAAAGAAATAATCACCCAGGCCCCTGTCCTACTGCCACCGGACTGGTCTCTTCCATTCGAGATCATGACATATGCTTCGGACTATGCTATTAGGATTGTGTTGGGACACTGATGAGATGGATGAACACTTGCTATTCACTACGTTAGCAGAACTCTAGATGAAGCCCAGAGAAATTGCACTCTGACAGAAAAAGATCTGCTAATCATAATTTTTGCACTGGAAAAATCTAGATCTAATTTTCTAGGCTAGAAAGTGATCATATACATAGACCATTCCCTTATGAGGTACCTACAGAGCAAGAAGAATATAAAATCGTGCCTACTATGTTGGATCCTTTTACTCCAGGAATTTGACCATGAGATACATGATAAGCCTTGAGTCAAAAATGTGGTGGCAGATCACATTTCCAGGTTCACATAAGAAAATACTCTTGAGCAGAATATTGTGCCAGTAATTGAAAACTTCCCAAATTAATCCATATTATCAGTCACCTGTCTCCCTTGGTACATGATAAACGAGGAAATTGAGGGTCCAGAAATCTCACAAGGCGAGAGATCCAGTCGCTGAATTGACCACTCAAAAATCCTCGGTTAACCAACAGATAACCCACAAGAAAATATATGCAATTAATATCAAAAATGTGGAGTTAAAATTTATTATAACTCTACATGTAAATGTGTATAGGTGTAAGCACAAGGAGAGGACGAACACTGGGAGGCGAATGGTTGTGTGGTGGAAATGAGTGCACAATTATTCAATTCTTGGTTCATGTCCGATTCTTTTTGTTTTTGTACGTTTTAAATCATATATTTTTTAATTTTTGTTTTTATAATATTTATTTTGTTTTATATTTTATATTTTTTATTTCCTTTTTATATTTTAAATTATAAATATAGATATATATATATAAAGAGATATATATATAAGAGAGGAGAGAGAGATGTATATATAAGTCCTCAAAATATATTAGATATAATATTTTTAGGCTTTTTATATTTTTCTAATTTTTTTTGTTGTTTTTTTGGGATTTTTCTAATTTTTATGTATTTCTAATTCCAAAAATGTCTCTAATAGGGGACTAAATATATAGGCCGAAAATAATTTGGGTTTTAAAATTATAAAATAAGTCTCAAAATTACCCAAATTAATTTTAATACGTAAATAATAATATATAAATAATTATAAAATAGGAAAACATATTTTTGGTATTTTTGAAGGGTTTTTATATTTTTTTTTAGGATTTTGAAGCTTCTTGAAATTTTGATATTTTCTTTTCTATTTTTAGGGTTTTTTCTATTTCTGGACTCAAAAGATATATAAATATACTATATGAATATTTTTGTAATTTTTGAAAACATTTTTATCTCTTTTTTTGGTATTTTAAAAATTAGATAGTGCAAAAAGGGATCCTGATTGAATTTTAAAAATTATATAAAATGCAAAAAAATGCATGTTAAAAATGTGGGCGTGAAAGTACACTACATGAAGCATCTAACCTAATTTTTGTGGATTATTAGGAGCAACATGGGAATTTTTAATAAATACATAAAACACATAAAAATAAAACAGCCTGGCAGGGGCATTTTTGCAAATAAAATAACATACAGGGGGCTCTGTGCAAAAATACCTACAGGAATAAACATTTATTTTAATTTTTTCGAACTATTTTACAATTACAAAAACCGTCAGGGGTTCAATGCAATTTTCACGCGCCTCACGTGGGACTGCTCGTGAGGCATGGAAGGACCAAAATGTAAATACAAGAAATGCGGGGGTCCTTTTGCAAAATGTACATTTATTTTACAGTGTAATATTTATTTTATAGAATTAAAAATTAAATACAAAAAAGGCAGGGGTTATATGTGAAAATTACCCCCAAAGGTGCGCGGATGGACGGTTCGATCTCGCTCACTTAAACACGTGGCGTCCATTCTGCGGCTGGTACCGGTTCACCGATGAACGCATGAGATTAGATCTCGCGAATGAGATCTACGGTGAGGGCTTCGCTCCATCGGACGGTTGATGCTCGACCTGGGGGACGTTCTTCATCCAACGACGGAGACGACGGCTAGAAGAACGGGGAAGAACGCTCGCCAGGGCGAGCCTCTTCTGATGATGTCTCGTGTCTCCGCTGACCTTTGCCGCTCCGGAAGATCCCAAAAGCTTCCTGGCAGGTTCCTCTAGCTGTTGGAGGTCTCAGAATGGCCAAGAGGTGACCGGAGTGCCACCACCAGGTCGATGTTGAGGTGGCGCTCCAGGTACCTCCGGCGAACTTCGATTACGCCTCCAGGTGCCTTGGTGCACTTGTACCTGCACAGGAATGAAGCTAGGGACGAGGGCAAACTGCCTCGTCCTGTTAGAAAGGAAAATGGGCGAAGGGTGGATTCAGGCGGTAACCTCCGGCGATGGATGGAGATAGGAGGTCTGATCTCCATATCCAATAGGGTTCTGGGGGTGCGAAGGTGAATGGGATGGAGTAGGAGCGAGAGGAAGGAAGTGGGAGGTGAGACGAGGTCGGAAGAGGTCAGGGTCACCGTGAAATGTTCGCCGGAGCAGAGCTCCCACCAAACTTATGCTAACCCTACAGTCTAACCACTAATCTAAATGCATAAATAAAACTACAGGAATGAAATCTACCTAGAATGAGTAAAGATATGCAGCTCAAACCTGGTTGGACGCCAGGAAGCAGGACTGCCGGAGTTGGTGGCCGTAGGTGCAACCTCCACCGCTCCAGCCCGCTCAAGCTCTCCAGGGGCTTCTCCCTGTCACGGAGGAGCATGCTAGACCGAAGGTGGGGACTGAGAACGACAAGAAGCTGACCAAAATTGCAGAGAAGGCGGAGGCTTCTTATTTAAACACAGGGTGGCACCCTTATTTGACCGGGCCGTAACGAAGAATCGGGGCTATGTACAAGGTTTCTAAGGTGTGCGTGTGTATGTACAAAGATCAGGGGACAAATTGTCTGAAGGCGACGATGGCAGAAGATGGACGAGATGAGCGGGAATAAAGGGAGAAGACGGGCTGAAATGACAAGCCATGTCTAATCAGCCGCCTGGGGGTCAAGTTGACCAGGCGGTCAACGTTCGCAGGGACCTGATTGGTCCACGTCAGCTCGAAGTTGACCTATTATTTAAACATAATAAATGACTTTATTAAATTTTGCTTATAAAATAAAATATCTTTATTAAATAATTTAGTATTTATTTATTATTTTTATTTAATTTTTTGATGTATTTTATTATGAATTTATTTTAATGATGTATTTATAAGTATATTTATATGTATTTTTGTATAATTTATTTTTTTCATATATTTTATTTTATTATTTTATTTTCTTATTTTATAAATTTATAACTTATTTTTGTGAGTATAAATATATTTTTATTTAATTTTTATAAGTTTATTTACATATTTAAATAAGTAGGTATATATACTATGTAGGTATACTTATAGGTATTTTACCTATATTTTACATACATTTTATTTATTTAATGAATTTTAATTGTTTTTGGATTTACATTTTTAATGCAATATAGATACCATTTACAGTTTAATAAAAATGTAGATGAATAAAGTATAAACGAGTAAAATCCCCTTTTATTTATATACAGATGAGATATAGGTATTTTTGTCTATGTATTCTATAGACTTATTTTATTTTACAAATTCTTTTTGGTTTTATTCTAATTTCAATATGTACATGCATTATGTGTATTATTTACAAAATTTTAAAAATATAAATTTATAAAAGTGATGACTAATGAATATAATGAATATTTTAATCGGGTAGACTGTACAATGAAGGGTCAAAACCCTAACTTTCACGGATGAACTCCAAAAATTAAGAAACTAATTTTATTAAATAGTTCTTGAAAAGTTATATACACATAAATGTGATTTTGGTGGATTTTGAGTTTTTATTTGCAAGATATGGGTCTGTGAAGTTGAGATTCTGGCTTTTTATTCTGTGTATAAAATGTACACTGTGTATTATTTTTGTACAAACTCAATTTTGTAATTTTATTCACATTATTATCTACAACTTTCATGTACAAAATATTTCTATTTGATGAATAAATAATTAAATACAAAATAGGTGTCAAAAATGCATAAATAAATGAATCAACAAATGAGGCATTTATTGCATTATTGGCCCCTATCTCCCCCTACTTTATTCCTTGTCGACCAATTCCATTCTGGACTTGGTCTCGGGGTTTGGGCCATAAAATATTTGCAATATTTTATTCCTTTTTCTTTTCTTATCTTTATTCTATAATTTTGGCATTAAAAACCTTATTTTATGTACACTTAATACAATAAATAATGAATGCTATTACGAACAAATTGATGCTATTTACATGAATTAGCTAGGATTTTTAAGGCCAAAAGGATAGAATAAAGGTGATGAAATGGAGATTCATCACCCCCCTATACTTGCCTTTGCTACTCCCTAGCAAATACTTATGCAATAAGTACAAAAAGAATAAAGAATAAGAAGAAAAGAAAAAGCAAAAATAAAGAATTTAAAGAATAAATTGAATTGATCATGATTATTAAACTCATCTGTACAAAATCAAAGTTTGGAGCACAGGTTAGACCTTGGTGTGAAAATGTGTGTGGAACCTAGTCGGGAACCAAATTTAAAACACAACAGCCTTCGAGAATCACAGAACTCGGTTCAAATATCCTCAATAGCCATGTCAGAACTAGCCTATATCATACGCAAACCCTTATGACTATGAAGCTGACTTGTACAGTGTAATTGATAGTGGCTCTCCCCAACTGAAATGACAAAGGAACTGACTTCTCAAGAATGACAACCCAATGATTCCCCAATCCAGTCCTCTACCGTCAAGGAGCGGGGTATTCCCTTCTAAGTTCAAGTGGCATCCAACTCAAGAGGAGGAGGGAAAGAAGAGAATGGACGGTAGCCAGTGTAGCTACCTATCCTAGGATGCAAGACCAGTGTAGTCAAGTCATCCAGCTGCAGGCTCACATGGTTTAACTTTGATGCTCAAGCTTGCGTATTTTCTATACAACATATATACATACTCCGGAAGGTATTTTATTTTTATTTATTTACAAGCCTGTCCACTTTTTTGGAGTTTTTTTTCAACATACTATTTACAGCAGCATTTACATAAGGACTTTTTCCTCTTGAGTCAGAAGACTATCCCTCTTTTGAAGCTTTATTGCAACCCATACTCTCTTGTCATTCGACTTCATTGAAACTGGACCAGGTTGGGGTGCACTTCCCTCCCTACACGAGGACGATTGTTTCCACTCATGTGCGTCTCAGACTGGCAAATCCAACCCTCTCACCACTCCAACCGAGTTGAGCCAAATGAAAGGTGCAAGTGTCCAAGTTAGGTCTTGGCCGACAAGAGTCATGCGTGTGTTTCGAAAACTTCTAGTTAGTCAGTTGAGGTGACTTGAACCTAGCCCTGATTTCTCAAAGAATTAAGTCTGAATAGACCTGAAGTACCTTAAACCTAGTTCCCATAAGGTTCCAGTGCAGTTAGGTGCAGTAAGGTTCAACCAAGCTCCAATCTTCGACTTTATTGGACTAGTTCAATCATCAAGCTCGATCAAAGAATATGAATTCTATGAAAATGCCATTTACAAATATGCATTTTTTGCCAAAAATTTGAAAACAAAGAGGAATTTTTACACAAAGAATTTTTGCAAATAAAATAATTTTGGCACTCAAAGAATAAAATATGTACAACTATTTACACGGGTATGCCACTTTATTTACACAGAATGAAGGATTTATAGGTTTTAACAAAGTGATTTATTTAGGTGTATATATAATTGATAAAGAATTTAATGTATTTTATTTTTTATTTATTTTATTTTTATTATGACTCTTTTATTCCTCAAATTTATTTGAAAATCATTTTGAAAACGATAGTACAAAATAATTTTTACAAGCATTTTACAAACATGTACACACATTTGAAAATCATTTTGCAAAGGTTTTCCAAATAGAATATATAACTTTTTCACATATTTTTGCAGCCATTTTTTGAACCGTTTGCAAATAATTTTTCAAACCTTTTATTTCACACAAAGAAAATGAACTTTACAAACCAAAATGTTTTTACAAAGGTTGAAAACATGTAACAAAACATTTTTAAAATAGTTTTCAAAATATTTTCACAAAGATTTTCAAACTATTTTTCAAATATTTTGCAAAAAACATTTTCACCTGATTTATTAATCCGTATATACAAAAATAATCTGAGGAATAATAAGCATATTTAATTAATTTTCATTGAATTATATCTTATTTTTAACCATAATTATTAATAATTATACGAAAATGCTAGTTATGGCTAAAGTATATACAGAGTATATATGACCCCCCCTATACTTAGAATGAGCTATGTCCTCATAGATCAGAGAGAAAAAGAGAAGACATAATTCGTACTGAGTACAGAAAAGTCTATACTACAACGACTAAAGAAAGAATGAAAGAATGAAGATGTAAATAAATAAGAAGGTGATCGACCCCCTATACTTAGGATAAAATAATCCTAAGTATAGTAGGTTGTACACAAGGCAGGGAGGGCCACGGGTGGGAATGAACAGATCAAAGAATTAACAAATCAGGGGTGCACCCCCTATACTTAGGACAAAGTACATCCTAAGCATGGAAAACTGACACAAAGGGGCGACACCTTTTAATTAGATAAAGAAATATGAAAAGGAAAAGAAGAAAAGAAGAAAAGTTAGATATATACAGATAGATGAGAAGATCGTGGAGAATATACGCATCACTCCCCCTATACTTAGGGTGAGATATCCCTAAGTATAGGCAACGACGGGAGTGACGAAACTGAATGACGAAAGAACAACGCGGTGTGTACCCCCCTATACTTAGGACAAGGTACGTCCTAAGTGTAGACACGCAGATATGGCGATAGATCTAGGGCACACATAACATGCAGAAGAAAGAAGGAATAGACAAAACACATATATAAGCGGTGAAGAACTGGTAAAGTATAGGACAGTATCTGACAAGTGGACACCGTACTTGCGTCATTGTCTCCCTGTGAGAACGGTGACGCACTCAGACAGTGTAGGACACCCGGATAAGCAGTAAGGTGGGTGTAGGCTACCAGGGCGAAAGAGATCATGAGATAGATACGGGGTCCGGTAGCATGCAGCAGTCAATCGGCTCGTAGGGTCAGCATGAGGAAACAGAGCCGATATTATAAGATCGGGAGGGAGAAGGAACAGTACAGAGTCCTCCGGTCAATCAGAGTCTTAATAAGATATGGAAAGGTAAGGAACAAGAGACATCATGGCATTCGGTGGTCATGAGGTCGGAAGATCACAGGAGACATATCTAATACCGCAAGTCCTGGCTCAATCCTGCGAGGATCGTCAAGGTGAGCAGGCTCAAAGGAGCCGGGGAGCATAGAATTAATCAGAAGACTTGGTCCAGTGATCCACAGATCGGATGCACAATTAGAGAAGAGACCAAGTACACATATCAGGAAAATCGGCTCCGTGCTCCACAGATCGGAGGCACAATCAGAAGGAGACCGAGTAGACAACTCAAAAGACTCGACTTCGTGCTCCAACAGATAGGAGACACCAGAAATGAAACCGAGTACCTAGAAAATGATGTACCCTCCCGTAGATAATGCTAGTCAATGAATAATCAGAACAGAAGCTCACCCTAGCAAGGGTCATCAAGGTGAGCATGCTCAAAGGAGCCTGATCCATCAGACGGATCACAGAAATGGTCTCGGTAGGCAACAGGCCGGCTACCAGCAAAAGAGACCGACAAATCAAGAAAGTGTGGCAGCGTCCCGCAGATAACCCTCGGCGAACATGCGGCCAGCTAGGCAAGGAAATAGCAGATATCAGGAGCTCAACCTTGCGAGGACCGTCAAGGCGAGCAGACTCAAAGGAGTCTAATCAGATGGGTCCCATGATCTGCAAATCAGATAGGCAACTTAGGATGGGACCAAAATTATATATATCAAACGACTCGGTTCCATGATTCGCAGGTCGGAGAGACAGTCAGTAGGGGGAACAGAGCGTAAAGAGAGTGTTTCATGCTCCCGCAGATAGTCCTCGGGAGTAATGCAATCTAGGCAAAGAATAGTCAGAATGTGTCTCTACCTTGCGAGGGTCATCAAGGAGAGAGAAGAGCTCGAAGGAGCCGTATCCATCAGATGGATCCACATAGTGGTCTCAGTAGTCAACAAATCGGCTACCAACAGAGGAGACCAATCATATCGAAAATATGTCGTAGTCTCCCACAGATAACCCTCGGGGAGCTACGAGCTAGTCAAGGAATAATCATAAAAGAGCTCATCCTTGCGAGGACCGTCAAGGAGAGCGGACTCAAAGGAACCTGAGCAAGTCGGTCACGTGCCCTAATAGATCGGGCGTAAAATCAGCAAGGGAGACTGACTGCCTATAACAGACGAATAGGCATCGTGCCCAGCAGATGGAGGCACCGGAAGTGAGTGAAGCCGATCGTAAAGAAAGTGTCACATCCTTCCGCAGATAGTCCTCGGGAAGTGATGTGAGCTACATAGTGAATAATCAGAGTACCTCCCATCCTTGCGAGGGTCGTCAAGGAGAGAGAAGGCTCAAAGGAGCCGGATCCATCAGACGGATCCACATAGAATATGGTCCTGGTATACGACAGACAGCCTACCAGCAAAAGAGACCATCATAGCTATAATGTGTCATAGCCTCTCACAGATAACACTCGGAGAGCTATGAACTAGGCAGTGAGCAAATGGAATATCAAGGCTCGTCCTTGCGAGGACTGTCAAGGAGAGCAATCATACAGTTGGTCTCATGTACCAACAGATCGGGCACACAATCATAGGGGGAGGCCAATCAAGCATATCATCTGACTCGGTTCTGGGTCCCATCAAAATGGCGACCCAAGCAGTGAATGAAACCGAAGTCCAAGAAATTCTCGCATTCTCCTGCATATAGTCCTCGGGGAGGAATGAGAGCTAGATCAATGTAGGTCAAGGGAATTGCTGGCAAGTCATCTCAGGTCCTCAAAAAGCATTCAATCATTCAATCATCCGGAAGGCATAAGATCAAGTGGAGGGACACAAGAACAGAATATCAATCATAATGCAATCCCTTGAAGTCAATCCAATCAGCTGAGATGGCACAATATTATCAGGAATCCTCTACGTGCCATGGGTGGATCAAAGAGTCAGGAGATCAAGGATGGGTCAATCAAGAAGATGAGGAGCTTCATGGGGGCTCGGGGCACCGTCATCATGAAGCATATATCAAGATAGTCAATCCAAAATCCGAATCCATACGGGCCGAACCGAATGGGTAGATCAATCAATCAGGTCACATGAATTCCTCATCGAAGCATCAAAATGCATCACACCCTCAATCCGGTGCGCGAGACCAAAAATTACTCAATAACGCATCACATCTATGCTTGTGCCCAAAATCAAATATCCTCAAAAACATGTACGTATCTGATCACAATCCCATGACACACTCACCCCAGCATCCTCAATTGTTGGCCCGGCTTACACAAATAATCAAGATAATCATAAAATCCTCTATGCGGGCCTCATCGATGTGCACAACATTCCCGGGTAATAGAAAAGTGATACGGAGGGGACGAGGAGGGCGGGCGAAAAGATCGGGACATAGATAAAATTGGGTGTTCCACACAAGGCGGGAACACCGTCAAAATGGTGGTCCAAAGAGCATGCTTTCCTCGAACCTGAGAAGATGGGGATGGTACGGTGGATACGAGGAAGGTGGTGAAGAAGAGGGAAACGAAGGACTTGGAGAACAAATGATTGAGCTCAAGCGCCAATATCACGACTCGGTGCAGATGAGGAGGGACATATATATAAGAGAGGTAGAGAGACTCAAACATGAAAAAGATGACTCACACGATGGGACCGACTACTCTAATAATGAATGAAAAACGGAACGGACTCCAAGTCACATTCAATACACAAGGCAAACCCCCGATTCACCTACTCGACACAGTGAAGACCGTCAGGTGACGATCATTTATCTTTTCATTTTTAGAGTGAGGTGAGAATCACAAAGTTGTACAAACACTTAGGAGGCTTGATGGGATTTAGGCTCTACTCCTTAGTGTGTACGTGAGCAATTAAAACGCATACAATGAGGGGGTTGCTCTCCCCAAGACAAGGAAGTCCATTATGTTTTATTTTTAGGTTCAATAGAGTTAGCAGTCCCACTTTTATTTAGGTTATCACTTTTTTTTGGTATTTTCAATGCACGTGCCTATCGAGGTTCCAATTTCCATTAAGCATCCTAGGTTGGCAAAAACAGAGGGAGAAGGTCGGAAAAGCCATGCAAGTCAAAAATCGATGATGCATGCTAAGTAAGAAGACTTACAGTGCCTCCAGCTCTCTCCATGCGGGATGCAGAACAGAATTTGAAACCTATGCAAAATGCAAACCGAAGAAGTCGCCCTAGGATAGTAACTGCTATTATCGTGAAGCACCACAAGTCGGTCACCGATCTTCAATCCAGAAGTCCGATCTAGGCTCACCCCTCCTCCTCTCGACACATCGAGTTCAGGAGCAGCGCTTGGCAGGGTGGGCTCGCGGCACGAAGGCTCGAAGATGATGAGGCGACTGTTTAAAGTTTGAACTAAGTCCAAAACGCACTATAGGTGCATGCAAGATATTAATGTGTTTGGACCTAATCAACGAGCAAGCAATTCCTAAGCAAGGGCTCATTCACACAAAATAATAAAAATAAAATAAAAAAGGAAAAATATTCAAAACCATCGAGGCCCCCAAGGGAACAATCCCTCGGGCAATGGAACTCGGGAGTCGGAGTGTACCTGTGAGAGTCTAATTATTACAAGTTTCTAAGTCGCTCTCTTACTTACACAAATATACATAAATAATAAATAATGCAAAAATTAGACTGCCTTACAAAATTCTCCTCCATCTGCCTTCGATGCTCTCTCTTGTTGGATGGTGTAGAAGAGCCAACTTCGCGTCACTTGGGTGCATTGGTCCTCTTAGGAGGTCCTCCTTCGCTTGGCGGTCCCTCGCATCAAAGACAAATAAAGGAGATGGGTCAGAATAGTCTTAATAATCTCAATAATAATCAAATAAATAAATGAATACTGGACATGAGCAAAGAATTAAATAAATGAGTGAACAACCATACAAAATCCGTTGCCTCCCCGGCAACGGCGTCATTTGATAAACGAGGAAATTGAGGGTCCAGAAATCTCACAAGGCGAGAGATCCAGTCGCTGAATTAACCACTCAAAAATCCTCAGTTAATCAACAGATAACCCACAAGAAAATATATGCAATTAATATCAAAAATGTGGAGTTAAAAATTATTATAACTCTACATGTAAATGTGTATAGGTGTAAGCACAAGTAGAGGTCGAACACTGGGAGGCGAATGGTTGTGTGGTGGAAATGAGTGCACAATTATTCAATTCTTGGTTCATGTCCAATCCTTTTTGTTTTTGTGGGTTTTTAATCTTATATTTTTTAATTTTGGTTTTTAAAATTTTTATTTTGTTTTATATTTTATATTTTTTTATTTTCTTTTTATATTTTAAATTATAAATATACATATATATAAAGAGATATATATATAAGAGAGGAGAGAGAGATGTATATATAAGTCCTCAAAATATATTAGATATAATATTTTTAGGCTTTTTATATTTTTCTAAATTTTTTTGTTATTTTTCAGAGATTTTTCTGATTTTTATGTATTTTTAATTCCAAAAATGTCCCTAATAGGGGACTAAATATATAGGCCGAAAATAATTTGGGTTTTAAAATTATAAAATAAGTCTCAAAATTACCCAAATTAATTTTAAAACGTAAATAATAATATATAAATAATTATAAAATAGGAAAATGTATTTTTCGTATATTTAAGGGTTTTTATATTTTTTAGGATTTTGGAGCTTCTTGAAATTTTGATATTTTCTTTTTCTATTTTTAGGGTTTTTTCATTTTTTGTACTCAATAGATATATA
This sequence comes from Ottelia alismoides, assembly GCA_037367405.1. NCBI lineage: Eukaryota > Viridiplantae > Streptophyta > Magnoliopsida > Alismatales > Hydrocharitaceae > Ottelia > Ottelia alismoides. The sequence continues at coordinate 33,716 of JAZKJV010002362.1, read as the reverse complement.
AATATACTATATGAATATGTTTGTAATTTTTCAAAACGTTTTTATCTCTTTTTTTTGGTATTTTATAAATTAGACAGTGCAAAAAGGGCTCCTAATTGAATTTTAAAAATTAGATAAAATGCAAAAAAATGCATGTTAAAAATGTGGGCGTGAAAGTACACTACGTGAATCATCTAACCTAATTTTTGTGGATTATTAGGAGCAACATGGGCATTTATAATAAATACATAAAAGACATAAAAATAAAACAGCCTGGCAGGGGCATTTTTGCAAATACAATAACACACAGGGGGCTCTGTGCAAAAATACCTAAAGAAATAAACATTTATTTTAATTTTTTGAACTATTTTACAATTACAAAAACTGTCAGGGGTTCAATGGAATTTTCGCGCGCCTCACGTGGTACTGCACGTGAGGTGCGGAAGGACCAAAATGTAAATACAAGAAATGCAGGGGTCCTTTTGCAAAATGTACATTTATTTTACAGCGTAATATTTATTTTACAGTATTAAAAATTAAATACAAAAAAAGGCGGGGGTTATATGTGAAATTACCACCAAAGTCGCGCGGATGGACGGCTCGATCTCGCTCACTTAAACACGTGGCGTCCATCCCGCGGCTGGTACCGGTTCACCGATGAACGCACGAGATTAGATCTCGCGAATGAGATATACGGTGAGGGCTTCGCTCCATCGGACGGCTGATGCGCAACCTGGGGGCCGTTCTTCATCCAATGACGGAGACGACGGCTAGAAGAACGGGGAAGAACGCTCGCCTGGAGCCTCTCCCGATGATGTCTCGCGTCTTTGCCGACCTTTGCCGCTCCGAAAGATCCCAAAAGCTTCCTGGTAGGTTCCTCTAGCTGTTGGAGGCCTCAGAATGGCCGAGTGGTGACCGGAGCGCCATCACCAGGTCGATGTCGAGGTGGCGCTCCAGGTACCTCCGGCGAACTTAGATTACGCCTCCAAATGCCTTGGTGCACTTGTACCTGCACAGGAATGAAGCTAGGGATGAGGGAAAACTGCCTCGTCCCGTTAGAAAGGAAAATGGGCGAAGGGTGGATTCAGGCGGTGACCTCCAGCGATGGGTGATGAGAGGAGGTCTGATCTTCAGATCCACTAGGGGTCTGGGGGTGTGAAGGTGCCTGGGATGGAGTAGGAGTGAAAGGAAGGAAGTGGGAGGTGAGACGAGGTCGGAAGAGGTCAGGGTCACCGTGAAATGTTCGCCGGAGTAGAGCTCCGTCGAACTACAAATCACCAAACTTATGCTAAACCTACAGTCTAACCACTAATCTAAATGCATAAATAAAACTACAGGAATGAAATCTACCTATAATGAGTAAGGATACGCAGCTCATATCTGGTTGGACGCAAGGGAGCAGGACCGCCGGAGTTGGTGGCCGTGGGTGCAACCTCCACCGCTGCAGTCCGCTCAAGCCCTCCAGGGGCTTCTCCCTGTCATGGAGGAGCACGCTAGACCGAAGGTGGGGACTGAGAACGACAAGAAGCTGACTAAAATTGCAGAGAAGGCGGAGGCTTCTTATTTAAACACAGGGTGGCACCCTTATTTGACCATGCTGTAACGAAGAATCGGGGCTATGTACAAGGTTTCTAAGGTATGCGCGTGTATGTACAAAGATCAGGGGACAAATCGTCTGAAGGCGACCATGGTAGAAGATGGACGAGACGAGCAGGAATAAAGGGAGAAGACGGGCTGAAATGATAAGCCACGTCTAATCAACCGCTTGGGGGTCAAGTTGACCAGGCGGTCAACGTTCACAGGGACCTGATTGGTCCACGTCAGCTCGAAGTTGACCTATTATTTAAACATAATAAACGACTTTATTAAAGTTTGCTTATAAAATAAAATTTGTTTATTAAATAATTTAGTATTTATTTATGATTTTTATTTAATTTTTTGGTGTATTTTATTATGAATTTATTTTAATGATGTATTTATAAGTATATTTATATGTATTTTTGTATAATTTATTTTTATTTTGTATATTTTATTTTATTATTTTATTTTCATATTTTTTAAATTTATAACTTATTTTTGTGAGTATAAATATATTTATATTTAATTTTTATAACTTCATTTACGTATTTAAATAAGTACGTATATATACTATGTAGGTATACTTACAGGTATTTTACCTATATTTTACATACATTTTTTTAATGAATTTTATTTCTTTTTGGATTTACATTTTTAATGCAATATAGATAATATTTACAATTTAATAAAAATATAGATGAATAAAGAATAAAAGAGTAAAATCCCCTTTTATTTATATACAGATGAGATATATGTATTTTTGTCTATGTATTTTATAGACTTATTTTATTTTATAAATTCTTTTTGGTTTTATTCTAATTTCAATATGTACATGCATTATATGTATTGTTTACAAAATTCTAAAAATATAAATTTATAAAAATGATGACTAATGAATATAATGAATATTTTAATCGGGTAGACTGTACAATGAAGGGTCAAAACCCTAATTTTCACAGATGAACTCCAAAAATTATGAAACCAATTTTATTAAATAGTTCTTGAAAAGTTATATATGATTAAATGATTTTGGTGGATTTTGAGTTTTTATTTGCAAGATATGGGTCTGTGAAGTTGAGATTCTGGCTTTTTATTCTGTGTATAAAATGTACACTGTGTATTATTTTTGTACAAACTCAATTTTGTAATTTTATAGACATTATTATCTACAACTTTCATGTACAAAATATTTCTATTTTATGAATAAATAACTAAATACAAAATAGGTGTCAAAATGCATAAATGAATGAATCAATAAATGAGGCATTTATCGTATTATTGGCCCTTATCTCCCCCTACTTTATTCCTTGTCGACCAATTCCATTCTAAACTTGGTCTCGGGGTTCGCATCATAAAATATTTGCAATATTTTATTTCCTTTTCTTTTCTTCTCTTTATTCTATAATTTTGGCATTAAAAACCTTGTTTTATGTACACTTAATACAATAAATAATGAATGCTATTATGAACAAATTGATGCTATTTACATGCATTAGCTAGGGTTTTTAAGGCCAAAATAATAGAATAAAGGTGATGAAATGGAGATTCATCAGTACATCAATATTGTGAACTATCTTGTCTCTACGGAAGTCCCACGAGATTGGACTAAGCTGGAAGTGGACAAGTTCATGTCCGACATACATTTTTACCAATGGGAGGATCAATATCTGTTTCATGAAGGTGTAGATTATATCTGGCTAATATGCATTCTTGAGGAGGAGTATGTGAGTGTCTTAAACCATTTCCACAAGCTAGAATCTAGTGGACATCATTTTGGAAAGAGGACATCATGTAAAGTTCTTCAATGTGGCCATTGGTGGCCAACTCTTTTCAAAGATGCAACTGATTATGTCAAAGGATGTACTGACTGCCAGAAGATGGGAGACGCAATTAGTTCCTGAGACACCAAGCCTCTCAAATATATTCAGATCTCACATGTCTTTGATACATAGGGCATCCATTTCATGGGACCATTTTCGAACAATCAAGGCTGAGTACATCTTGTTGGTTGTCAATTATGTTAGTCAATGGGTGAAGGCTATCCCCGCTCAAGCCACAGACAGCCACATGGTCTGTCAGTTCCTCAAAGATAACATCATTGTGTGGTTTGAGATTCCAAAGATATTGATATCAGATGGGGGAATCCATTTCATCAATAGAGATGCCACGAAGCGGACCAAGGAGTATGACATAGATCATTGTGCCGCATCTCCTTACCACCCACAAACTAATAGCTTGGCAGAGTGTTTAAATAGGGAGATAAAAACTATCTTGCAAAAACTTGAACATCCTGATCGTAATAACTTGTCACAGTTGCTCGACTCGATTCTTTGGGGTTATCGCATGGCATACAAGTACCCTTTGGGCATGTCTCCCTACTATCTTGTCTATGGAAAGCCATGCCATTTGCATGCAGAACTCATTCATAAAATCCTAATGGGTAGGCAGTGTATGCAATTTGGACAGAGAGAAAGTGAGGAAGAACTGAAAGCTAGACCTTAATCATTTGTTGGAATTCAGAGATTATGTACGGCAACAACCCTATGTACAAAGAAAAGGGTCAAGCGATGGCATGAAACATATCAGACGAAAGATATTTGAGCCAAATCAAAAGGAGTGGTTATTTGACACAAAGTTAAATCTATTTCCAAGCAAACTAAAAAGACAGTGGTTTGGGCCTTTAATTGTGAAAAATGTATGTGACAATAGTAACATTGTCATATCTGGTTTGTCATTTGACGCAAAACCTTTTGTAGTCAATGGACAACTTTTAAAACTGTAACTTGAGCATGACAACTTCCTGTTAGTTGTTGATTCAATTAAGTTTATATACCAAGAAGAGCTTCCAAATGCTAAAAATATCATTTCATTTTCTTCTTTTCTTCTTTTCATTTCTTTTCTCATTTTTCTTTTCTTTGATTTACTCAGTCATCCCATTCATTATTGTTATACTTAGGATATGCTTCATCCTAGGTATAGGGGACGACTGACATTCGTGTTCATTATTTCATCCCTCGTACATCTCTCAACTTGTTGATATAATGTCTATACTTAGTGATATTTTACCCTAAATATAGTGGATAGAGGCTGAGCTGATGATTTCGTACATTCTAACCCCCAATCATCCATGCTTCTTGTAGAGTCTGTTATACATAGGATTATTTAATCCAAAGTATATAGGAATGCTCGACTTACCATGCATCTATGCAATTTGCGTATACAACCCATGCAAGCACATGTACTCGCCCAGGCCTTGGCATGCACATGACTTGCCATTATGTGCACATCAATCCTGCATTTTCTTGTAGTGATGGGTAAAATATATACATAGTGTATACAATACCCCCATATACTTTGTCTGGGCTATGTCATGATAGATCAAACAACAAGAAGATGCAACTCATAATAAGCATAAACAAGGAGAAAGAATAATGGATGGGGGTGGCAACTCCCCCATACTTAGGCTTTGTTCTGTGTAAGTACAAGAGAGATGGGTCACAAAGAATCATAAGCCAAATAAAGAAGTAGAGGGCATCAATCGTCCTAAATATAGGGTCTGAATACCCTATGTATAAAGAATGGTTAGTATACAAAATACTAGGTGAAAGAATGAAAAAACTCATGGAGATTTTACCCCCTACACATACTATGAAGTGATTTTAAGTATCACATGAACTGAAAGTACAAGGAAGGGAAAACCGACAACGAACAAAGAAGAATAAGAATACAATCAAATAATAGATATACAAAGAGAAAAGGGTATACTCATGACAGTCAAATAGGGACCCGAGGAATCCATTTACAAGATTAAGGGATGAAGATTTACAAGGTATATGTCAACATCACAATTACATTTGGTGACACATGCATTTGAGTTAACAAAACCTTGATCAGGGTCAACATATGGCAGCTTGCCAAAATGAGACCAAAGATAGACCGGACTTAACTTCAAAAAGATATACCACAAACTCAAAATCTAAAATGGTAATATTCAAGTAGTTTGCTTTTCAGAAGAAGGTGGTGCCTCACAAGAGAAGAGAGACAAGGAAAGGGATCCAAATACACAATCATCCTATCATCTAAAAGGGGTGACTGGATCATAAAAAAATCAAGAGGTTTTAAGGTCCCTATGTATAGAGTAGAAGCTAAGGTGGGGTCCTTGATGGGTATATGATAACCAAAATTTGTAAATATATAAGAATTAATTTAGATGTAATACTCGTCAAATCTCAATTATGCAACAAAAATATAAATTAATGAATGTTTGTTTTTTAACGAGGTAAGTCTCATGCCTCGACCCAAAGAGGCATGCATCACTTGAGTGTGGCGTGTCAAACTGGACCGTAATCAATATGGAATTCAGGTGTGTGTGAACAATACGTATGTTTCAATGTGTTTGATCTTCTCTTTGTAAAGTTTTAATAACTTTTTAATAATACAAAATAAAAGGAAAAAGGTTTTAAAATATATCACAAGTGATGAAAGGCTTTCTAATATAAAATAAGTAATAAAAATACAGTAAAAATATAAATAAAATATTTTTTCCAATGTTTTTACAATTTTATCGTGATATTTGAAAATAGCTAATACATTAAAATAAAATAAAACAAATACAAATGTTTTGAAAATAAATTTAGAAGAAATAATGAGGATTAATTTTGGCCAAAATTGCCCCTTAAAATCTATGTTACATTTTTACTAGCTTATATAAAGTAAAGGGTTTTCATAATAGTATTTTTATATTTTAGAAAATAGGTCATTTTTTATGATTTTTGGTAGTTTTTTTTATTTTCCTAATGTATAAATGCAGTAAAAATATAGACTAAAAATTATGGTGAGTGTTTATGTGAACAGAGAGCATACATGAATATTCCTAGAATTTTCAAAAATGAGAAAGGAATTGAAAATCACACAAACTATGAGTAATCATTGAGAGTCGTTGAAGGGTGTGAATTCAAATTATGACTAATCATGAATAATAAACAATTAATCAATGTTGGTCAATTAGATCAAAGCTATGGTTGAGTATGTATGATCTATCAGAGGATAAGATATGGTTAATCGTTTGAGAGTTATGACATATCCTAATTTGGAATGTTCTAATAATATATCTATTCAGGTTTACTTTTCCAAAAAAATATAATACAAATTACAACACTACAGCTTTGATTTAACAAGAAACTTTGAGCATGCAATATCAACATTTTGTAGTATGTACTTGCTAAAATATCCGACAATCTTGTAAACAAATATGAAATCAAGTGATTACAACACTGTATGTGTCATCTTGAAAATAAATTAGAGAAAAAACTAACAATCTCCCCCTTTTTAATGATACAAAACAACTAAAAGCTTAAAGACTTAACTTTGATATAAAAGGACTTGTTTGTTAAACAAGGATAACTTGAAATGAAACAAAGCTTTTAAAATACTTAAAAAGAGATAATTATTCTGAAACAAGATTTTATAATTTTTATTTTGTTTCTCCCCCTTAATAAAGATATGAAAACATGCTTTTTAATATGTTAATTTTAGTTGATCTCCCTTTAGTAATTTTCTAATCATATTTTAAGTAATCTCACTTACTTTATTATTATCCCCCCTTTTGTAATTAATAAGAAGGTTAATAAAAGAGAGAGAAAATAAAATTGTAACTTTTATTAAGAGATGGAATAAAATATACAAGTTTTTTATCAATTGTGCCCTTCTTAACTTATGCAATATCAATTATGCCCCTTCCATTTTTGTAATATAGGGTGTGCTCCTAACTTCTTACAAATAAGTTCTATCCTTCTATTAAGATAAAGTAGGAGCATAACTAATATTACAAAAGGGTGCAACTCTGAATTTAGTAGAAATCAGGGGAATAAGTGATGTTATAAAAAAGGATGGGGTATAACAATTACTGTAGAAGTTAAGAAGAGCATAAGTGATAAAAAATCAATACAAAATGATTATGATATAAACTAGTTCTATTCTAGTTTTATTCGTATATTTGGAAAGAAGAAACAAAAATGAACTAGGAAAGGAAATAGAAACACTAGAGAAGGTCAACTAATCTAGGGCATAGTCATTATTATCCATGTCATGATGGACCGAATGAGAGCACCTACTCCCGCGTTCGATGCATGCCTAGTCTTAAAGATGTAGTTCTTCTCAAGAGAGTTAGTCTCTACAGACTTGTCATTAAACTCTTCTTCCTCTTTAGTTTGGGGCATAGCGATTTTCTTTCTTCGAGAGGAAGAACGTCCAATTGTTGAAGGGTGGGGATGGGTAGGTAGAAAAGCTCTAATTAAAGGAGCAAGGCAATGAAGAGGCTTCATGTTGTGAGGTCTTTATGAGGGAGGAGGGTCCAGAGAACAATTTAGGCATCGGACATCATTTGAGAGCTTGTAAAAAAATCTCAGCTTATGAATAGGCAAAGTATGAGTAATCATTCACCCATATATATCACCATGTAGATGTTGTGATACATAATAAATGATGAATATGTGATTCATTAACCTCAGAATTTTATCTTGAATCCTTGATCAAAACCTTAGTAAATGCTCATAAAATAAAAAATAACAAAATTATACTTTTCAATAAAATGGATTAAAGATGTATGTTAACCATGCAAATAAGTCCAAGAATAAAAATCATGAGTTGAAATTGTAAATATTAACATGTAAATAGATTATTAAACTTCTCGCATAATAAAATCATGTTAATGTAGATTGACATGAGATTAACTCCATTGTGTTTATATCAAGAAACAAACAAAAAATGTGAAAATACTAATTTTTGTATATGTGAAATAAATCCAAATATAAGTTTTTATACAAAGGTGTAAATGTTGATATCTTTCTCATACAATCTCACATGAACGTCTAGTTGCATTTGAATTCATACACATTCAATTCTCTTTAAATCAAAACAAAGTTCAAAATAATTGGAGTTCATAAAAGAACCTTAGGATTTGGGACCTATTGTACATTATATATTTTAATAATTTATATTGCGATTTTATGTAAATAAAAAACCTTTTTAAATTTGTGTTTCCCGTTTTAATATAGAGAAATGACCCTTCTTCCTTCCTCGTCGGTCTTGAGGCATGGGACAACCTTAAGCGAGGGGAGAGGGGATGGCCTAGAGAGAGATGTTTTCTTTGTTTCCAACTATTGTACAAAAAGGTAGGGGGCAGACCTCCTTTGATACAAAAGTTGATAATTAGGATTGCAATCGTAATTAATTAATTAAGGGTCGAGATTAGAGGAGGCATCCAACCTTTGGTGGGATTTAGATTGATAATTAATTATTGATTTAATTAATCATATTATCTGAAACAAGATAAATAGTTAATTGATTAAATAAGAGAGAGAGGGATAATTTCCGATATTTTTATTTATTTTAATGTTGGTTAAGTAGATCCAACAAATTATCTATCTGTTTATTTATTAAAATAATTTGTAATATTTAAAAATTAGGCCATTGATTGAAGTATTAATTGATTCATAATAAAATGTAAATCATTTTTACATTATATTGGAATGTGAATCCAGTTGACATAAACAATATAATTTCTGAATCCTATTCACAAAATAAGTCTCCAAATAATAATGTGGATCATATCCATACTATTCTAAAAGTTATTGTGGTATCACTATCCATATCATTTTTATGGATAGTTAAATCCAATTCAAATATCCCTAATTTATATACTATCATAATAATCAGATTTTGCTTCTTTTGGAACAATCCATGAATTCTTTCATGAATAGAGTGCATTCTCTACGGATACTTGGAGATAAGGTTAGGATAATTATATTATCCATATACAGTGACTTATATATTGAGATTCAATCTCACATCTAGATCTAAAAAACCTCCCAGTATTGTTTTGTCATATTAGATAAAAGTATCATATCTTTTCATTGTACTTGAATCTAATTCAGAGCAGTGTCCTGATGACCGAAAAATTCTCACTATCGGGATAAGGTAAGAAAAATTAGAGTCGTTGCGACCCGAATAGCAAGGCTCGATCAATCAAGAAAAATCAAGACCACCAAATATAAAAATCACACAAGTCAAACAAATAGCGGTCTCGCTATTTTATTTTACCTGATATAGCGAACAGGGTCGGACTTAAGGAGCACGGGTTGTGCACGGACCCCTAGGTAGATCCCGGGGCGAGGGTCTCGGATCAATCGATAATAATCAGGGCCCAGGGTTTAGGCGAATGGAGATCGGATTAGGTTGGGAAAATTTGGAGAAATCGGGTCAGAAACCCGATTCGCCTGGAAGGGGTCCGCGGGGGAGAGTTGACCGGGGGTCAACAATCCCCCTTGGACCAATAGGAAAATTCCTTTTATTAATTATTTAGAAAATCATTTAAAAATAGCAAATGATTTTATTTCGAAAAATTTTCAAAATGAAAAACGTTTATTTATTTTCAAAGTATTTTTTAGTGATTTTTATTTATTTTTTTGAAAAATAAATAACATATTTACATTATATTATTATTATATATAGGTACATACACATATGTGTTTTTTATTTTTATTTTAGTTGTTTATTTTTGCACAATTATTCCAATTATATATTTTATTTATTTACAACATAAAATTTGGAACAAAAAGGTTTTATTTTTATGATTTATTTACATTAGTTAAATAAATAGATCTATATACATATGTACATGGTATATATACAAGGTGGAAAATGATTTTTATTATTTTTTTTTATTTTGATTCTTCTGATTTTTATTTTATATTTATAAATATGTACAAAATATGAGAAATGCCTTTAAATTTTTATTTTGAGGAAAATAAAATTATTTATATAAATAGGATTATGTACACCATGATTGACCTTATCTCTCTCTACTTGGTTTCTTTTGCGGTCAGGCCCATGCCGAGCCCTCCCTTGGGATTAGGTCACTCAATATTTATTCTAAATATTTCCTTCTTTTTCTTTTATTTCTTTATTCCTTTATTTTTACATAAAAACATGCTAATTATGAGTAATTACATGATGAATGCATATTGGTAATTTATGATATTTACAGATATTTACAAGGCATTTTGCTGAGGTTTCTAGCTAAAATAAAGGAATAAAGAGTGATAAATAGGGATTCATCACCCCCCCTATACTTTACTTTTGCTAGTCCCTTAGCAAACACTTATTTGAAAAAGAAGTGCAAAAGAGAAAGAAAAAGAAAAGAGAGGAAATCAAGGTTGATCAATAAACTTTCCTTCATTAAATTGAAATATGGAGCTCGGTCAGATCTTTGGATTATTAATTTGTCGGAACCTTATTTGGACTTAAGCTTAAAACTTAACAGCCTCTAAGCTCCACCAATCTATGGTCAAGACTCCTCAATAAACCAGATCAGAACAAGTCTACATACACAAACTCTAATGACCATGAATCTTTCCTTGTACTATGTAAGTGATATGTAGCTCCCCACCTCAGAAGTAATAAAGAAACAACCTCCCTCAACTGGTAACTCTAATGCCTCGGTCTAGCAACTCTTTCCTCGAGAAGCGAGGTATTCCATTCTAAGTTCAAGTGCAACCGGCTCAAGAAGAGCGGGAAGAAGAGAATGGACCATGACCAGTGTAGCCATGTATCCTTGGGAGCTCTAACCAGTGTAGCTGAGTCTCCCGCTGCAAGCTTCATGAGATGGTCATGTATAACATAAGCTTTGCTTTATTTGACTATATACACTCTGGTGGGATTATTAAATTTTCAATCCGACCCACCACTTTTTTGGAGTTTTTTTGCACTTTTTTTTCATTTGCATATGTACAACATATCTACATGGTGCAGCATATATACATGGAGTTTTTCCTCTTGAGCCAGTAGACTATCCCTCTTTTGAATCTTTATTGCGACCCACAGCTTATGTCTTTAGACTTCATAACCACCAGACCAAGTTGAGACGCACTTCCTTCACTATAAGAAGAAGAGAGGTTCCGCCTAGAAGTACTACCCTTATATGCTACCCCAAGCCAAAGGAAATTGCCTCCTCACCACTTCATCTGTGGAGAGACATGTGTAAAGTGCTGGTGCAAGTAGAGCCATTGTCTCTGAGAGTCATGCGTGTGTTGTTAAGTGCTCTACTTAGGCTCATCAAGATGACATATGCTCATAGCCTAGTGGACTTAAAGAATTAACTCCCAATAGACCTGAAAAGTCTCAATCCTAAGCCTTATAAGGTTCCTCTTATAATTAGGTGGATTAAGGTCTTAACCAAGTTCCATTTGTCAATTTAATTCCAGGCCAGTTTAAATGTCAACTATGATTTGGAAAAACTGTGCAAGTATTTACAAAGATGCAATTTTACAAATATTTATAATTGTGCAAAATTTTTGAAAAATGTTTGAAAACATGGATGTATGCATGAATGCGAAGTTTTGCAAAATATTTACAAAAATTTACACAAGGTTTTTGCAAACTTTTTATTTTTCAAAACATTTTACAAAATTTTGTACTATGTACATAATTTTGATATGAAAATATGTACAAACTATTTACACCAATCATTTTTACAATTATTTGTACAAAAATAATTTTTATAAATAATTAGGTATGTGCAAGAAGAATTTTATGTGCAAGGGAATTTTTAAATTTTTATGAATTTTTAGCCATTTTATTTATTAACACACTCACACAAAGTACGAGTTATGGATAAAGTATATATGAAATATATACGACACCCACTATACTTAGCTCGAACGATGTCCTCGGAGTGATCAAGAGCGATGAAGAAGACATAACTCGTTCTTAGTATAGGGAAGTGAAAAGGAATGGTATACACAAAGATGAATCAAAGTATAGAATGAAGAGTACTTGGTGTTTCCCCATATACTTAGGATCAAGTAATCCTAAGTATAGTAAGTTGTACATGAAGGGAAATCCGAGTAGAAGGATGTACAGGGTCTACCCCCCTATACTTAGGGTGAAATTTCCCTGAGTATAGGCAGCAAAACAGAGGTAGAAAGAATAAATAGAATACTCAAGAGTCCTACACCCCCCTATACTTAGGGTAAAGTACACCCTAAGTATAGCATAATCATAAGATGAGAAAAGGGGTGTGGGACTAAAGAATAGAGTGATATGGACAACTGGATATATACAAGTCGGAAGAACAGTGAAAATCAGGCGTGAGATGCAATAGATGTGAGTCAAAAGACCACATCTCACGCAAAGTGAATCGGGGCGACGTCAACGACCCGCGGCTAATGATCTAGATATGGTTTGAGCCGCCGGTCGTTAACACGAAAGGTAGCATCAGAAGACAACTTAGATATATCAATACTCCCATTGTCATGTACCTTTCTAACCAAATAGGGTCCATTCCATTTGCTATGTAGCTTCCCTAGGAATAGACGAAGCCTAGCATCAAACAACCATACTCTCTGTCCTGGCTCAAACTGCTTGTGTTTGATATGAGAATCATGCCACTCCTTCACTCTCTCCATATAATGTAGGTTGTTTGAAAAGGTTGTATCACGAAGCTCCTCCAGGGCTGCTAACTCTGCCCTCCTCTGATCTCCTACATGCTCTGGATCCAAAAGTATATCTGTAACAGCCCAAAGTGATCTATGTCTCATCTCAACAAGTAAATGGCAGGGCTTGCCATAAACGAGGCGAAAAAGGGAGATGTACCCAAAGGAGTCTTGAAAGACGTCCTATATGCCCACAAGATCGAGTCCAAAAGCTGTGACCAATCCTTTCGGTCAGGGCGGACGACTTTCTGCAATATAGTTTTAATCTCCATGTTTGACACTTCAGCAAGACCATTCGTTTGAGGGTGGTATGGAGTGGCAACTCGATGGTCTATGCTGAAATCGCTAGTAACGGCCTTTACCTTGTCGTTGACGAAATGAGACCCCCCCCGTAAGATATCAACACTCGAGTGACCCCAAACCGTGAAATGATATTCTTCCTCAAAAATCTACAAACAGTCCTAGCATCTGCGGTTCGGGCGGGGATGGCTTCAACCCATCGACTCACATAATCCACGGCCAACAGAATGTACTCGAATCCCTGACTCCTAGGGAATATACCCATGAAATCGATGCCCCATGCGTCAAAAACCACACAGAAGTGTATGGGCTGCATCAGCATCATATCACGCTATCCACAAGTGCCCATCCTCTGAAAGTCAGCACACCTCTTCACGAACTCATCAAAGTCCTTGAAGAGAGTAGGCCACCATAGGTCGGATTGGAGAACATTCTGTGCCGTTCTCCTCCCAGAGTGATGTCCTCCTGCCTCAAGCTTGTGACAGTAAGTAAGGACGTTGTGATGCTCCTCCTGATGAATGCACCGACGCCAGATACTATCCCCTCCCTCGTGGTAAAGGACTCCCAATGGTAAAACTTGGCCTTCGCGAGGAAGGTTTCAAGTTTCTGACTGGGCCAATCTCGTGGAACTTTCTTTGCGACAAGATAGTTCACAATATCGGCATACCATGGGAGAGAGGCGATAGCAAGGATCGCCTCATCTGGGAAGGTCTCACAAATAGGCTCAGTCAGCTCAGAATCCTCAAGATACTCCAATCGGGAGAGATGATCCGCCACCACATTCTTGACTCCGGGCTTATCCTTAATCTCTATATCAAACTCCTAGAGTAGAAGGATCCATCTGGTCAATCTGGCTTTGGCATCCTTCTTTGCCATGAGGTACCGGATGGCGGTATGATCAGTGTAGATGATCACTCAAGATCCGATGATGTAGGATCTGAACTTATCTAGGGTGAAAACTATGGCTAGCATCTCCTTCTCAGTGACTGTATAGTTCCGCTGCGCTGCATCCAATGTACGGCTAGCGTAGTGAATAGCGAATGGGACTCCATCCCTCCTCTATCCCAGCACGGCCCCCACTACAAAATCAGAGGCGTCCATCATGATCTCGAATGGGAGAGACCAATCAGGTGGTTGGAGAACAGGAGCCTCTACAACTCGACTCTTGAGAGTCTCAAATGACGATAGACACTTATCATCTACGAGAAACTCGGTGTCTTTTGTTAGTAGATCAGTCAACGGTCGGGCAACCCTACTAAAATCAAGAATGAAGCGCCTGTAGAAACCGACGTGCCCCAGAAAAGACTGTAACTGCCGCAAGTTGGACGGTGGATTGAGTTTTCTAATGACATCCACCTTGGCCGGATCAACCTCCATGCGCCTGTTGGAGATGATATGACCAAGCACCGTCTCCTGAGTCACCATGAAGTAACTCTTCTCCCAAGACAACACAAGGTGTACCTCAATGCATCGCTGAAGGACTCGGTCTAGGCAGTCAAGACAAGAATCGAATCCGTCGCCATAGACCGAGAAATCATCCATGAAGACCTCCAAGCACTCCCCCACTATGTCCTAAAAGATGGACAGCATGCATCTCTGGAATGTCGCCGTAGCGTTGCACAATTCAAATGGCATGCGTCTGAAAGCATATGTCCCGAAGGGACAGGTGAAGGTAGTCTTGTCTTGGTCCTCGGGTGAGATGGCCACCTGATTATAGTCGGAGTACCCATCCAAGAAATAATAATGGCTCTTCCTGCCAGCCTCTCAATAATCTGATCAATAAAGGGCAGGGGGAAATGATCCTTCTTGGTGGCCTGGTTCAATCATCTGTAGTCCACACAGACCCGCCAAGAAGTGGGTACCCGGGTAGCGATCTCCTCTCTAGACTCATTGACAATTGTGGTGATGCCTGTCTTTTTGGGCACCACATGCAATGGACTGACCCACTTTGAGTCGGAGATGGGGTAGATAAAATCGACGCTCCACCATTTCGAGATCTCCTTCATGACAACCTCTCGAAGATTCGGGTTTAGTCGCCGTTGGAACTCACGCGACGGCTTTGCCTCCTCCTCAAGATAGATATGGTGGGAGCACAAAGCCGGACTTATCCCCTGGAGATCGGCTACACTCCATCCTATCGCCTTGCGGTTCTTTTCAAGAACCCCCATCAGACGGGATTCCTGCTCTCCAGTCAAATCAGCGGAGATAATGACTGGGTACATCTCATGCTCACCCGCAAGGAACCTATACTTCAGCGACGACGGTAGTGGCTTCAGCTCTGGACAAGTAGGAGCTGGCGGATCTGGCCTCTGAAAAGTCTGAGTGAATGCTTCCAAATCTACATGGGAGAATGAGAACTCTCGCTCACAATCTGAATCTAGAGAAGGCTGCTCTGCTGGACTCTCTCTGCTCTGCATGGAATCAACCTCCTCCCTAGCTGTAGGCTCAGTGGAAGTCAGACTTGGTATCGGATCATCGAACTCTGCCCAGTCAACATATGACTCCGAGGGATCTGTATCTGAATCACAAAACTTTGTCTCGCGGTCGAGAACCGGATCTGCTGCCTGAAATGTATCCTGGACCAGGAATGCACTCTCCAAGCTCTCCTCTGATGGCGTCTCTGCATCAGCGAACTCTAAAGATGAGAGTATGTCCTGTGCGACGGGATCTGCCCAAACTGCCTCGTCATCTGTAATCACAAAATCGCAGTCCTGGTGGATGTCTCGTCCTATCTCTGTCATCAGCTCTGAATCTGTGGTCGGCACTGAGCAAGCTGAATCTCTGGCTCTAGTCTCCTCGACCATCTTTATTCGTATACTCTCGCCCTCGACGCGAAAACACACCTTCCTGCTATCATGGTCGGACACTGCCTTGGCTGTGGCCAAGAACGGGCATCCTAAAATGATGGGGGTATCGGTCACAGACTCAGGGATCTCCATATCCAACACAATGAAGTATACGGGGAATTTCAGGCCCTGAATCCTGACGACAACGTCCTTCAGCAACCCGTTCGACCTCTTGACAGATCGATCAGCAAACTGAAGGACCGTCCTGCTCTGTCGTAGAGTGCCCAACTCAAAACGGTCGAGGAGGGTTGCCGAAAGTAGGTTGATCGAAGAACCTCTGTCTAATAGAGTACGGTCGAACCTCTACTCCTGGATGTGGCATCTGATATACAAGGCTCCTGCATCTGGCCTCTTGGCCGGCAGACGGTTCTGAATCGCGAAACAAGTGGCATGTGTAAGCACATGGATCTCAGACTGATGGTTCCTCCTATTCCTCCTAACTGTAGTCCTGTCTCTGAGTGATCTCTGGAGTAGAGGGATGTGCTCCAAAGCCTCCTGAAGAGTCAGTTGTATATGGAATCTATCGATCATCTGCTGGCTGAACTCTATCTGATGATTCTTTTTCTGATTTTCTATTTTCTTCCCCTTTGCCATATGAAGTGCTCGTAGAAAGGGGATCACAGGGTCCTTCTCAAATGAAGGACTAGGAGAGGGTCTGGTATTCTCATGATCAGCAGAATCCACACAAACATCATCAATCAACATATGCGGATCCGAAAACAACAAACCCTTTCCTTTATTTGCAGAAATGTCCTGAGATGCAAGTACTGAAGGAAAAACAACAAGATGAGTAGAAGTGAAAATGGTGACCTCAATACCACCCTCGACATATGGACTCGCGGCCTCAGTACCGTGCTTTGGCTCAGCAACTGGAATGGCGACGTTAGTACCACCTCCTCTATATGGTGAAGTGACGGCCTCAGTACCGTCGGCCGGATCATCATCCATGGTGGCGTCAGCACCACCGTCATCATCTCTCGCGGCCTCAATACCACGCTCCTCCTCGTCTGGTGCTCCTGGAGTGGCGTGGGGTCGTCGCTCAGACGAGGCGCCGCCTGCTGGCATCCTACCGCTCCTAAGTATAACAAAATCAGCATCAAACATGTATGCAGACATATCACCAAGTGAAGCACTAGGAGTGGTAATCTCAGTGAACTCTACCTGCTCAGACTTCCTCTTGAGGTTGTTCGGATTTGGCTCGATCTCGGAAGGGATGGCGGCCTTCCCTCTCACAATCTCCCGCATCTCCTGGCGGAACTCATCCATCTCCCGTCGAAAGGTGGCCTGCAGCTCGGTCATGAGGCGGGCCAGATTATCCAATGCGGGGTTCTCATAGGCTAGCCCATGAGAACCTGACGGGTGGCCTAGCTGGTAGTGAGGTTGCTGCTGCTAGTGCGGGTGAGAGGGGTACTGTGGATGATACTGCTGAGGTTGTTGCTGCCTCCAAGGTTGTCCCTACTGATAGGGACGAGGACCATACTGCTGTTGTGGCTGGGATGACAGTTGCTGGGGTACTGGGGGCAACTGGTGTTGCTCTCACTGATGGTCGTACTGGCCACCCTGAACTGGAGGCTGCTGCTGGGAACCGGTGCCTCCGACCGACCAGCGGAATCCGGGATGGTCTCGTCAGATACCGGGCTGGGGTCAGTCGTACCAAATCCCGTTGACATCCATCAACGGCTCCGGCTCATACGGGGGTGGTGGGAGTACTGCTAGGGGCTGATCTGGCTGGTAGACCACCATCTGAGTATCTGGGGATGGTGGTGACTGGTAGTACGGTTGTGGCTGCTGGTACGGCTCCGCCTGTACAAGGTGAACCTGTCTAGGTTGACTGGAGCACTGGGACGAGCTATCGTTGCTGCTCGGATCTCCTCGTGACTGAAGACGGGGTTGAGAAGCCGTCTGTGCCTCCTGGAGACACATGAGCTGTGTCTTCAGATCACTCAGCATCTGTGCCATCTGATCCATCTGCGTGATTCCCTAGCATTGTTTCTTCTCTATCAACTCGATCCTCTGGTACTGCACGGTCTGTGGCTGGGGGCGTCCTTGAGTGTAGAGTCGGGTCTGGGACATCATTGTGTAGTTCTCTTCCATCTCCTCGTAGATGGCCCAGACCTGATCCTCATCTTTGGCAAAGTAGGAACCGCAACAAGAAGCGTTCACCAGGCCCTGCAGCTCTGGTGTCAACCCGCAGAAGAAGCTCTGAACTAGGTTCGGCATCGTGATGTCGTGGTGCGGGCATCTGTCGGTGAGCTCTCGAAACCTCTCCCATGCCTCGTGAAACTGCTCATTGGGGAGCATGGAGAAGTTGTTGATCAAGGCCCTCGCTGCATTGGTCCGCCCGAGTGGATAGTACTTGTTCAAGTACTTGGTGCGGAGCTGCTCCCAGGTGTGTACGAATCTCCCTAAGTGCTTTAGCCAGTTGTTTGCTCTGTCGGCGAGGGAGAAGGGAAAAACAATCATCCTGATGGTGTCCTCGTCCACCTGTCGATCGTGGACGGTGTTGCAGATCATCTCAAACTCCTAGAGATGTAGATGGGGCTCCTCAGTAGCAAGCCTGTGGAAGCGGGGGAGAAGCTAATGTGTGTTCGGGGGGAACTTGAAATCCCCCACGATCGCTGGAAGAACCACCCACCGGTGTGCTAGTGTCGATCCGGGGTTGTGCAACTCCCGCATCGGTATTGGCGGCTCAGCCGGCTGATCTGGCTCATCTGGCTGATCTGGGCCTCTCCGTCCCTCAGCTCTCGGCTGCTCTCGTACGGTCCTCAGCCCATCCATCTCTCTCCTCATCTCCACCATGAAAGCTCCATGATCATGTATCTGTCTCTGCATGGTCTCGAGGGAGGCTAACATGGTGGTGTTGATCACACCCTGGTCCAGAACGTAAGTGGTCGTATCTGGCCTCTGACCCTTGGTGCGCTCCTCGTTGTTGGCCATGGTCTCTGCAAAGGCAAAAGACCCAAACTCAAGTGCCGATAAATCATCTGTCGGTTGTCTCGCATCTGGCACTGATATCTCAGGACTGGAAGAAGGAGGGTCAAGGGGGAACAAGGCGGAATCGAACTCGGATTCGAAGAGCGGGTCTCGGCTCTCACGAACCAACCTAGATGAACGGGCTGGAGTACGGTCAAGCGGTGCCGCTAGAGGCTGCCTAAGGGACTCCCGCCCATCATCTCGATCTGGCGAGTCTGCCGGATGAGATATGGAAACATATAAGATGAGAAAACAAACCCCGAGTTCACCTACTCAACGCTGAGCTGAAGACCGTAAGAGTTCGGTCAATTATCTTGTCGATTTTATTTAGGTGATCATGTCAGGATATCAGAGCAGTTACGCGAGCTGATAGGAATCCAATCCGCCAACCAGACAGTTTCGTATAAAAGGCCAGTAGTCCGATCGGGGCTCAGATATGGCACTAGCCTAGTGTGCGGGTCGCTCTCTCGCTCAATCAAACCAGACAATGAGGGGGTTGCTCTCCCCAAGACAGATTTTTAAATGAGGTATCTTTTAAGGTCAAGTGTGTTTAGCAGTCCCAATTTTATAGTTTTTGTTTTTTAAGTATTTTTCAAGCAAACAACGCTTAACGAATTTTTCAGTTCTTCTGATTATTTAAGTCCAAAAATCGGGGGAGAATACGAAAAAGTCGATGCGTGGTAAATCAATGATGCATGCACGAGATAGAAGGCGTATCTGACTCCAGCAGTTTGCATGCAAAATGATCCGTGCATAAAATAAAGACTGAAAGTAAACTACCTATATGATGCACGAGAATCCGACCCTAGACGAAGCAATTTCTACACGTAAGCACAGTAGCCGGGTACTCAAGCCTATGTCTGGAGTCCTATCTTGGGAGCCACTCGGTGTCCGCCACAACGGATCCTGCACGCGATGTATGTGACTCCTCAAGGCACGTGGACTAGAGCCTAAATAATCCGACTTTTTCTTGTGATTTAATTAATTAAGTCCAATTATCGATCTATAGGTACAGGCAGATAATTAGGGATTGAGCCTTAATTAATTACGTCACAATCAATAAAATCCTAAGCTAGGGCTAAAACTGCGTAAATCAGATAAGCAGTGAAATAAAATACGAGAAAAAGAAAAATCGGTGAAAAACCGCGGTGAGGTCCCCCCGAGCACACTGATGCTCGGCGAAACAAACCCCGATAAGTCACCACAGTCAAAGTCTCTGAGTCCTGTATTATTACAAATCAATATTTTGCAAAAAATAAAACTAATCTAATTCTAATCTAAACTACGGTTATTTTGCGGCTATTCTACGGCTCCCGCACTTCAGTTCTCCTCCTCGTGCTCTCTTGCGGCTCCGTAAAGAAGAGAGCCGCCTCCGAATCCCACGGTTGCTTCAACTTCCAAAGAATTCTCCTCGGTCCTCAGGTCCTCGCAAGAAACAGAAACAGAAACAGAAGTGTGTCAGTCCAGAAAAATATGTAAATGAATCAGATAAACAATATATCTACAAATATCTACAGAAAAGCCGCGGAAAAGAAAATCGTGAAAAATCGAAAAAGACTACTAAGTTGTGCTCCCCGACAACGGCGCCATTCTGATGACCGAAAAATTCTCACTATCGGGATAAGGTAAGAAAAATCAGAGTCGTTGCGACCCGAATAGCAAGGCTCGATCAATCAAGAAAAATCAAGACCACCAAATATAAAAATCACACAAGTCAAACAAATAGCGGTCTCGCTATTTTATTTTACCTGGTATAGCGACCAGGGTCAGACTCAAGGAGCACGGGTTGTGCACGGATACCTAGGTAGATCCCCGGGCGAGGGTCTCGGATCAATCGATGATAAGCGGGGCCCAGGGTTTAGGCGAATGGAGATCGGATTAGGTTGGGAAAATTTGGAGGAATCGGGTCAGAAACCCGATTCGCCTGGAAGGGGTCCGTGGGTGAGAGTTGACCGGGGGTCAGACGAGTCCGGAAATGTCGCGTTAAAAAGCTGTTTTTATGTGGTAGTGCTTTAAGAAAAAAATATCGTTCGTTGTAGGCGGCAATCAGAATCAGTCAAGAAATAACCACAAATTTTTAATCACTTTTAATCAAGTGGTTTTATGTTTATTTTACTTGGGTAAGTCCCAAGGTCGATCACAAGGAGGCAAAGGAACAATCTAGAGTTGTGTTATCAAGATTCGTTTACGGTTTTCGATGCGGTCTCTTTTTTTGTATTTTCAATGCAAATAAAGGATGCGAGATGCAATTTTGGCCAATTTTAGGGACTAAAATGTCGGCTATGTTCAAACAATGTCCGAAAAATACGAAACTTGGCCAAAATGTAGATTATGATGAAATAAATGCACTATAAATTTTTTGGAATTTTTGGATGCAAAATGAATTTTTTATGAATTTTTAATTGCAAACAGAATGATTTTCAATATTTAATTATAATAAATATCAAACCTACTTATTTTCGAGAAACAAAATTATCTAAGAACTATCACTATGTGATTGATCTTAGAAAAATCAATAGCCTCAAAAATGTGAGATCTAATACCTATTAAAAATTAAATAGTGAAATATGCAAAATGATTTTTACAGGGCGAAATATGCATGCGAATGCAAATCTTTTTGGGCACAATGTCAAGCACAATTAACTCTACAATGTATAATTTTTTTGGGAATTTTTAGAGCAACGGTTAATCAAATATGAATTTTAGAGAGCAAATTGGGCAAAATATGCTATTTTCCACCAAACAATTAATCATTAATTACCACTGATCATAAAAATATCCACACTATGTCAAAATGTAGAGAGTTGAGTGAGGAACATTATGCAATTTTTGGATAAAAAAATAATGTACTGTAGAGGTCCAAAATAAAGGGAGAACGTAGGGATACAAAAGCAATTATAATAAATAAAATAAATACGAAAAGTGCAGTGGGGGCCTAAGTCCAATTACCTAGATTATGGGGAGCGTGAATGCAAATTTTTCAGAGGGTCACGTGCGCTGCGCGTGACCTCTGGCGGCGGGGGCGCGTGCGCAATATGGAGGACGTTCGGGGTGGTCTTCTGCAATTTTCCTCGGTCACATACTATGCACGTGACTGGTGATGACGCAAGCCTGACGTCGGCGGTCCCACCCGTCACGTGCCTTGCATGCGGGGAGGGCCTCGGGCCCACCGCCCGGCGGTTGAAGGCGGAGAGGCGGAGGGCAATGGTTCGGCCCCGCCTGGCGGTGAGGTCGATGACGGTGGAGGCGCGGCGTCGTGGCTGTACCCGGGTGCGAAAGGGAGCGTCTGGAGATGAAGGTTCCACAGCGTGAAGTGGCCGGTATTGATGACGCACGTGGTCGTCGGCGTAGTCGAAGGCGGAGGAGCGGCCTGGGCGGAGATGGCGTTGGAGGTCGGTGAAGGTGTTGCCTTGTCGGAGACGATGGGCGTTGAAGTCGGCGGTGAAGGATGAGCATTGTCGGTGGAGCTAGATGGTCGTAGAAGAATGCGTCAGTGCTTGCAGGAGGTGGAGCTCGACCAGTGGCGTTGGTGAAGCGGTGGCAGGAGGTTGACTATGACGGCGAAGTTGTCGAAGGTGCGGTGGTAGTTGGGAAGACGAAGCTCCGAGCGGAGAGAAGCTCGGAGACAGAGGAATGTGCGTGTAGATATGGCGAAGAGAGAGAGATAGAGAGGGAGAAAGAAATAACTTGGGGCTCAACGGCGGTGCCGGAGCGAAGCAGCTTGCTGGAGGAGGAGGTTGCGACGAGGAAGGCATCCTCGGATCACGCCAACGGCAAGGTTGTCACCGCTTGGCTGAGGAGACGGCGGATGAAGTGGACTGGGGTCGGTCGAACCCTTTAAATAGGGCTGACGCTGGAGGAAGCTTGCGAGGATAGCGGAGCGGTGGTTGGCCGCGATAAGGGGATTGGCGCGGCAGAGAAGTCGGGGGTGGCCGTTTGCGCGAAGCGACGGTTGCGGGAAGGGGAAGGGCGGCGTGCGCGAGGTTGAAGGCGAGGGATCAGCGGCCGTCCGATCGGCCGAGATCGGACGGCCCTGTGATGGCCACGTGGTTGTGGATGAGAGAGGGGCGCACGTGCGGCGCACGTGCCTGGGGGCACGTGCGACGCACGTGCATCTTTTTTTTAATAAAACCGTATTAAATAAAGCTCAAAAAATGCTGACACGTGGCGGCCTCTGAGGCTGCCACACTCGCGCCCAGATCCCTTTTCTTTCTTGGCACATGCTGATTTTTGACACATTTGGTGGTGGCAACTGTAAAGATGTGAGTCTCCACAAATTGACTTGTTCTCTTTGTTCGAGTCCTGGTGGGAGTGCATTTTGCCTTTAAATATTTCTGAAAGGCAAGATTACTGGGCCACATGCTAGTCAAAGGGTACTTTGACTGTGATGTTTTGCTGGCAGAATTTTTCCATTACTAGATCATCCTGAATGTTTTTCTTTTGTTTTCCTTTCTTAAGGGCATGGGGGAAAGGAATGGAAGCATTTGAGACAGGAGATAGAAGGTCAGAATCATAAATACGAGCATCTTTATTAGACTTGGAGTTTTTATTATAATCATCAGATTTTTGATAATAATCAAAATCAGATTGCTGAAAAGATGACAAAGGTATTTTTGCAGCAATTAGAGGCTCAAGGTCCTCTGCAGACTCCATAGATGCTTTCCCTTTCTCTGGTGCTGGGATCTTCAGACGTCTTTCTTCATCCTCCTCGGAAGCATCCTCCGGCTGATCCTCCGATTCTTCATGAACCGATTCCCGAGTCCGATCAGGTACGGCCACGGTCCTTCCGCTCCTGAGTGACATGGCATGGATATTGTCAAACGAAAGTATCTCATGTTCAGATGTGGAAAAATCTGAATAGTATACCTGACCATTGTGTTGAGATGATTGAGATTTGTTCAAGCTATTGGGGTTAGCTTGAACTTGGGCAGGAATGGTTGTGGCGGGAACAATCTGCTCATCCTTCCATAGGGATAGACGATTAACATCCACCTGCAGATCATACAGCTCATTTCGGAAGCTGCGAAGTTCTTCTAGCATTTGTCTCTAGAGATCAACAGGTTCTTCCGGAGGATTGGATGATTGAGCTGATGGTCTGGGAGCTTGGTGTTGCGGAAGGTATTACTGAGGTTGGTTCGGGCGATTGTAGAGTTGTTGCTGCTTCGGATGCTGGGAATTGAAATGCTTTGAGGGTGCTGTGGAGGCTGAGGGAAGGCGGCATTATAGAAAGTGGGGGGACGCTGATAAGGCTGGCGGTCCCCCATACTACCCTATCGGGTAGTGTCCTGTGTGTACCAAATGTCATTTATTTCGAAGGTCAGGGGCGGGGCTTCTTTGATTGTCTCGGCCGGTGGGGGTGGTTGCTGAGAAGCTTGGGCATAGGATTGGTCCTGTACCCATGCTTGTTGTTGTTCTGATCCTAGCTGCTCCTGGACATGGTGCACATGGTAGATCGGAACCGTTGGTGCAGTAGGTACCCCCATCTTGGACATCTTAGTAGTGAGCTCCTCCATCTGCTTTGGGAACTGAGAGATCCGGTTGTCGATGTCGCTCACTCTCTTATCCGCTATTGTTAATTTATCAGCTATGAAGTGCATGTTTGGAATCAATCCTCCGCTATTTCAGCAACCGTCTGCTTTCCGCCTTTGGCTTGAAGGGTGTTTAGGGAATCAGTGTAGGCTCTATTGGAAAGTTGAGAGCGGCTTGTTTCCGCCATCTGCTCTAGTATTTTCCAGACAGTCTCAGCTCCACGTGATGAATAATTCCCTCCGCAGGCAGCGCTAACTAACCCTTGAGTCTCGTGATTGAGGCCAGAGTAGAGGGATTGGACTAGGATGTTGTTGTCCAGATCATGGCAGGGACATTTCTGTAGTAGGTCTTTAAACCGATTCCACGCCTCACAGAGTGGTTCATTGGGCATCTGAGAGAAATTGGTGATGCGGGTCCTCATTTGATTGGTCCAGCTCAATGGGTAAAATTTCTTCAAGAATAAGTTTTTGAATCTCTCATAAGTCATCACAGTCACCCCCCAAGTTCTTCACCCAGTAGTCTGCTTTCCCTTTCAAGGCGAAAGGTAGTGCAGTGAGACGAATGTAGTCTTGGCTGACTTGTGGGTGCCTCAGATTAGAACAGATCAGCTCCAGGTCCCACAAGAATTCATATGGTTCCTCAGTCGTATTACCATAGAATTGAGGTAATTGACTGACAAAATGTGGCTTCAGTTCATAGTGGATCTCCGGTTGTGGTGGCTGTAAATAATTCCACACTCGATACTGTCCGGGGTTGTAGGCAGCTTCCATTGGCACTTCTTCCCCAGCATTCAATTGCTCAAGATGTTCCCTCAGTAACTGTTTTTGTTGCTCAGATGCATCCAACCTTAATAGAATCATTTGAATGCCATCATCATTTGGTTCATCTTCAGGGTCTTTTTTGGAAGACATCTTGGGTGGCATCTCTTCTTCTTCACCTTCAGAATATAAAGGATTCGAGTTAATAGATTGGAAGGAATTGATGTAACAGTTATCCTCACTCTTTTTTGGTGAGAAAGAGATAGTGTGGGTCTGTCCTCCTTCTAGGAAGAAGAAGGAATCGTAGGAATATGGTTCTTGGGAAGGGTTTCCCGGAGGCCAAGCGGGTCCAGAGTAAGAGTTTCTCTGGGCTCTTGAGATTGGAGAGTTTGTGGTAGAAAAAGAAGGGTTCATGGAGTCCGAACAAGAATTACCACAATCTTCTATTCTAGAGGTCAACAAGAGGTTTGCGGTTTATGATGTAGGCACAAATGTGCAGTATTCACTGATGACTTAATTTCTACGCACAAACCAAACACAATACAAAGAGTTCTTTCACCAACTCACTCAATAAAGGCCGTAAGAGTTTGACCGATTATCTTATCAGTTTTAATTAGTGAGAATTCAAATCTTGTAAGCCGTTTAAACGAGCTGTTAGGTTTTGGAGCTTAGCTCTATCCTAGTGTGTGTTTCTCTCCTCGCTGCAAGATAAAATCAAACAATGTCGGGGTTGCTCTCCCGCAGAAATTCTTGATTTTATAGGCTCTTAAGATCGGCTATATTTAGCAGTCCCAATTTTAATGAGGTGATCACTGAAAAATTAGCTGAGTACAAATACACGTCTATCGTACAGTCCCAATTTCCTTTAAAATTATGTGATAAAACAAGAGAGAGAGTTCGGGAAAAGCTGATGCACGTGAAAAACAATGATGTATGCTCAGTTAGAAGACTTACAGTGCCTCCTCGCAATCTCCATGTGGGATGCAGTAAAGAATTGAAAAACTTATTCTAAATGCGTGCAAGCCCATAAAAACCGCACCTAAGCAGAAAGTTCTATTAGCGGGAAGAATTGATTTAAATTTTTGGCTAAGTTGAACGATCTAAGGTGCGTCTCAATTAATGTGCAGTGTGGCTTAAGATCCTACGAGCACAAGCAAAAATATAAATGCTCTAAGAGTCGTATGTGCAGGTCTATCCTATTCGCCACTCAAGTCGGACCCCACCCTCACCAGAGAGTGAAACAGGCCACGACACACCACAAATAAAGTTCAAGGTCTTTTTACACACGCGAGAGTCCAAACGGACACCGCTATAAATGAGCAAGTAAATAAAATTGCAGAAATTGAAAGCCTAGACTTTACTCTCTCTCACGACTCGACTCGATCTTAAATTAATTGCGGCTTCTTCGGATGTCGGTGAAGATGCGTCGGTTTCTTGAAAAACCGCTCCACGTACGTCGGGTACCTCGCAAGAAAAATAAGAGATAAAATGTAAGAGAGTAACTCAAAAATTAATCAAAAACACAACAAGCAGAATAAATAGTGAAAAATAAATGCAGGAAATAAAACGGTATTTACAATAAAAAATTCGGGGGTCAGACTACCCGAATGCGGAAAACTGATCAAAAAGTTTCAAAACATAAAACTAAGACATTTGCCTCCCCGGCAACGGCGCCATCTGACGAGTTCGGAAATGCCGCGTTAAAAAGTTGTTTTTATGTGGTAGTGCTTTAAGGAAAAAAATATCGTTCGTTGTAGGCGGCAATCAGAATCAGTCAAGAAATAACCACAAATTTTTAATCACTTTTAATCAAGTGATTTTATGTTTATTTTACTTGGGTAAGTTCCAAGGTCGATCACAAGGAGGCAAAGGAACAACCTAGAGTTGTGTTTATCAAGATTCGTTTATGGTTTTCGATGCGGTCTCTTTTTTTGTATTTTCAATGCAAATAAAGGATGCGAGATGCAATTTTGGCCTATTTTAGGGACTAAAATGTCGGCTATGTTCAAACAATGTTCGAAAAATACGAAACTTGGCCACAATGTAGATTATGATGAAATGAATGCACTGTAATTTTTTTGGAATTTTTGGATGCAAAATGAATTTTTTATGAATTTTTAATTACAAACGAAATGATTTTCAATATTTAATTATAATAAATATCAAACCTACTTATTTTCGAGAACAAAAATTATCTAAGAACTATCACTACGTGATTGATCTCAGAAAAATCCTAAGCCTAAAAAATGTGAGATCTAATACCTATTAAAAATTAAATAGTGAAATATGCAAAATGATTTTTACAGGGCAAAATATGCATTCGAATGCAAATCTTTTTGGGCACAATGTCAAGCACAACTAACTATACAATGTTATTTTTTTGGGAATTTTTAGAGCAACGGTTAATCAAATATGAATTTTAGAGAGCAAATTGGGCAAAATATGCTAATTTCCACCAAACAATTAATCATTAATTAACCACTGATCATAAAAATATCCACACTATGTCAAAATGTAGAGAGTTGAGTGAGGAAAATTATGCAATTTTTGGATAAAAATAATAATGTACTGTAGAGGTCCAAAATAAAGGGAGAACACAGGGATACAAATGCAATTATAATAAATAAAATAAATACGAAAAGTGCAGTCGGGGCCTAAGTACAATTACCTAGATTATGGGGAGCGCGAATGCAAATTTTTCAGAGGGTCGCGTGCGCTGCACGTGACCTCTGGCAGCGGGGGCGCGTGCGCTGCACGTGACCTCTGGCAGCGGCGGCGCGTGCGCAATATGGAGGACGTTCGGGGTGGTCTTCTGCAATTTTCCTCGGTCACTTGCTATGCACGTGACTGGTGATGACGCAAGCCTGACGTCGGCAGTCCCTCCCGTCACGTGCCTTGCACACGGGGAGGGCCTCGGGCCCACCGCTCGGCGGTTGAAGGCGGAGAGGCGGAGGGCAATGGTTCGGCCCCTCCTGGCGGTGAGGTCGATGACGGTGGAGGCTCGGCATCGTGGTTGTACCCGGTCGCGAAAGGGAGCGTCTGGAGACGAAGGTTCCACAGCGTGAAGTGACCGGTGTTGATGACGCAGGTGGTCGTCGGCGTAGTCGAAGGCGGAGGAGCGGCCTGGGCGGAGATGGCGTTGGAGGTCGGTGAAGGTGTTGTCTTGTCGGAGACGGTGGGCATTGAAGTCGGTGGTGAAGGATGAGCGTTGTCGGTGGAGCTCGATGGTCGTAGAAGAAGGCGTCAGTGCTTGCAGGAGGTGGAGCTCGACCAGTGGCGTTGGTGAAGCGGTGGCAGGAGGTTGACGATGACGGCGAAGTTGTCGAAGGTGAGGTGGTAGTTGGGAAGACGAAGCTCCGAGCGGAGAGAAGCTCGGAGGCGGAGGAATGTGCGTGGAGATATGGCGAAGAGAGAGAGAGGGAGAGGGAGAAAGAAATAACCCGGGACTCAACGGCGACGCCGGAGCGAAGCAGCTCGCCGGAGGAGGAGGCTGCGACGAGGAAGGCGTCCTCGGATCACGCCGACGGCAAGGCAGTCACCGCTTGGCTGAGGAGACGGCGGATGAAGTGGACTGGGGTCGGTCGAACCCTTTAAATAGGGTTGACGCTGGAGGAAACTTGCGAGGATAGCGGAGTGGTGGTTGGCCGAGATAAGGGGATTGGCGCGGTGGAGAAGTCGGGGGTGGCTGTTTGCGCGAAGCGACGGTTGCGGGAAGGGGAAGGGCGGCGGGCGCGAGGTTGAAGGCGAGGGATCAGCGGTCGTCCGATCGGCCGAGATCGGACGAGCCTGTGATGGCCACGTGGTTGTGGATGAGAGAGGGGGCGCACGTGCGGAGCACGTGCCAGGGGGCACGTGCGACGCACTTGCGTCTTTTTTTTAATAAAATTGTATTAAACAAAGCTCAAAAAATGCTGACACGTGGCGGCCTCTGGGGCGGCCA
Organism: Ottelia alismoides; assembly: GCA_037367405.1. Taxonomy (NCBI): domain Eukaryota; kingdom Viridiplantae; phylum Streptophyta; class Magnoliopsida; order Alismatales; family Hydrocharitaceae; genus Ottelia; species Ottelia alismoides. The sequence continues at coordinate 4,321 of JAZKJV010002362.1, read as the reverse complement.
CGTGTCAGCACCAGATAAATCCGCCAATAATACCTTTGTAAAATCAATAAAAATAGCAAATGACCCCGGATCGAAAAAATCCCTTCATGAAAAATGCTCGTCTCAATGAGATCTACAACCTTCATGAAGACAGCAAAGCCAAAATCGGTCAAATGTAAAAAGTGAAATTTTGGGGTATCCTATGTACATAGACTACCTTGATTTTTAAGTTTTCTATTTTTTTATCATTTTTAAACAAGATAAAAATCTGGAAAAATATGGAGAAATCAAAGATAAATAAAATACATCTAAATCCATTTTTTTTTATTAATTAAGAAAATATATACATAAAATATAGGTCAGAAAAACCGCTAAAATATACAATGTACAAAAGAGGCCCAAAACCCAACTTTCACATACGAGCTCTGATTCACTTGAACTTGGTCTTGTTTTGAAGGTAATTGAATGTATAATAGTTCAAAAGTGAGTAGGATCAAATCAGACATTGGATGGGGAAGATATATGGCTTTTAGTCCGAAAATCCTGAAACTAGGGCTTGGGTTTTTGGTCCACTTATTTGGGTTACTGATTCTTTTTTGTATTTTTCATTTATTCTTGTTAGTGTTATGTACACAGTGGAGGTGGTTTTGTGTCATTAGGAGTTAGCATGAAGGAGTTAAAAATCTGGGAAGTGAGGCTATTTACAGGTCAAATTTGGCTTGGATTTTTGGCTTCTTATTTTGTGCAGAAATTATGGATAAAATGCTATTTTTATGAAAACATGCATGAATGCTAATTATGCAGAATAGATGCATATATGCTGTTGATTTTAGTGAATTAAGCTTAATAAATGAGATTTAGAGTGATGAATCCGAGATTCATTAGGGTCAACATCCCCTATGGACCAATAGGAAAATTCCTTTTATTAATTACTTAGAAAATCTTTTAAAAGTAGCAAATGATTTTGTTTCGAAAATTTTTCAAAATGAAAAATGTTTATTTTTTTCAAAGTATTTTTTAGTGATTTTTATTTATTTTTTTGAAAAATAAATAACGTATTTACATTATATTATTATTATATATATGTATATACACATATGTATTTTTTTATTTTTATTTTTAATTGTTTATTTTTACACAATTATCCAATTTATATTTTATTTATTTACAACATAAAATTTGGAATAAAAAGGTATTTTTATTTTATTTTTATGATTTATTTACATTAGTTAAATAAATAGATCTATATACATATGTACATGGTATATGTAAAAGGTGGAAAGTGATTTTTATTATTTTTCTTTTTATTTTGAGGAAAATAATTTTTTATATACATAGGGTTATGTACACCATGATTGACCTTATCTCTCTCTACTTGGTTTCTTTTGCGGTCAGGCCCATGCCGAGCCCACCCTTGGGATTAGGTCACTTAATATTTATTCTAAATATTTCCTCTTTTTCTTTTTATTTCTTTATTCCTTTATTTTTACATAAAAACATGCTAATTATGAGTAATTACATGATGAATGCATGATGGTAATTTATGATATTTACAGATATTTACAAGGCATTTTGTTGAGGTTTCTAGCTAAAATAAAGGAATAAAGAGTGATGAATGGGGATTCATCATGTCCAACCTTTGGACTAAGATTGGATAACTAGTTCACTAAGCGTAGTCACTAAAATCCAAATCCGTTTCATCACTCCCTTGAAATGGAAGTCTCATGGTATACAATTAATTTAAGATTTCATCACCCTCGGGTATTCCTAACACCCGTACATCCTGCATATTGGAAGACTGAGATTAAACATGAAGTTCTGATCTCATTTGAATTTTCTTCTTCATAGCTTTATAAAAAAAATAATTTATAATTGGAAATTGGTATCGATCATATATTTTTCTAAAATCATATAACATACCTACAAATCGTGTCTTATTTTCAAAACAAGAAGACCATCGATGGAATTTATCCCAAATATATCATGAGTGATCTCATGTCTTTCCGATTCAGTATTGAATATGCATGATTCCTATGAGAGATATTATCACTCATATGTATAGTAGCACGTCATTTTATAGACCTTGATTAGGCCATCAGCCTAGCAATCAACCAAATGTATATGCTCAGACATATAGTGATCCATCTATCTCTGATAAGAGGATGCGTGCATATATCGTGACAATATATGGCATAGGACTTTGTTATCTCAATCTCACTAAGTCAACTCTATGACTTAACTCATCCAACACTTCTGAATCACTATTTCCATGTAGAGGACCAGCATCAAGAGGTTGGTTGACCGTCAGCCTTTGGAGTAAGGATTTATGAAATTAGACATTTCCAATGAGCTCATGAACACTGAATATTGAACTTCCTAGATTAAGATATTGACGCTTTAAGTTGAATGATCTTGACCCATATCTGGACTTGAACCGGATCTGAATCAGATTGGAATTTGGATCTAAATTGACATCTTCCTCTCTAAATAGGAGAAGGTAGGCTGTCTTTCAAAAACATAGACACCGCCATCTTTTTCTCTCATCGGAGCACCACTATCTTGGTCGGATCAGTTGCCGGAGGGCCATCGTCATTTTCGGATGGAAACATCATTTTCACGCGAGAGGATATCCCGTGGAAAATCCTCAAAGGTAATTGTATCCCCTTCCCTATTAAAATGTGAGCCCCGGGCGGACCTTTTCAACAATAAATGTTATTGTAATAAATAAATTTATCAATGAAAGTTATTGATTATTTTTCACTCCCTTTCTGAGATTAATGAATGACACTATAGGGTCCCTCTGTACAATAAGGGTTATGTACCATGGTCAACTTGATGATCATACAGCTGTTGATTCATTGATTGAATCATAGAGGCTGATGCTTGGATGAATATCTAAGGAGTTAGATAGAGGACTCATCAAGCATCATTAATGATTAACAAGTAGTGATCTCCAGTTTGAGTGGGAGATGGCAATCCTATCTCATTAGATTGATATCTGATCGACCTCTTGATGCAGGTCTATGCATAGGTATATTGATTCGGAGGTATCAGATTAGTTGAGTCAATGAGTTGACTTAACGAGATCGAGATAACCAAAGACCTATGATGAATACTGTCACATCACAGGAAAACATCCCTCTGACCAGAGACAGATGTATTACTGTATGTCTGAGTATGTACATTTGGCAGACCAATAGGTTGATGACCTAACCAAGGTCTATATATCGGCGAGCTGGTGTACATGTAAGGGCATATGAGTGGTATGATCTCTCAAAGGGATCATACAGGTTCACTTGTGAACCGGGAGACATGAGCTCACTCATGAGGTATTGGGATTCACCAAATTCCATGCATGGTCATCATGCTTTAGAAGCATGATATGATTTGAAGGTAAAGATATATGCTTTGTGAAAGCATATGATCTATACCAATATCCCAAGGACCCAAGATTGAGAAACTTGATGATCAGACTATGAAGATGACAGTGAAAAAATGATCTATATCTTCATAGTGATCATAAGTCTTCCAGTATGCAGGGATGTGCATGTATTGGGAATACCTGAAGGGTGATTTGATCATAAACGATTGTATAACCATGACACTTCCATTCCGAGGGAGTGATGAAACAGGTTGGATTTTAGTGACTCCTCTCATTAGAGAAGTGACCTAATCTTAGTCCATGAACTGGACCATTGATCTGAATGAGATTCAGATGCAATGAGAAGATTAAATCTACGGTCTTGATTTGATCAAGCATCAGTGGGAGGTCCATAGGATCTGGATTTGAGATATGATCTCAACATCCACGTCACTATACGTGGAACAATACAATCGCCCTATCCTTATCTTCAAGTATCGGAGGAGTAATAACATTATTCTTAAATGGTTTAAGAACAATTTCATAAGATCTGAGCAAAGAGAAGTTGATAATTAAAGTGATTTAATTATCATGTATGATGAGAAATTATCCAAAATGATTAAATGTGATATGATTATTATGGATAAGAATAATGTGGATAGAAATATCCAATTATTCATAATATATTATAAATGTGATTTATAATGTATTAGAGAGAGTTAATTATAATTTATATGTGTTGATTAATTATTATGTGTATTGGGATACACATTTTATAATTAATTAACAATATGAATTATATGTTGTTTTGGGTTGTGAATATGATTCACAATTTTACCATGGCAAGAATGCAATATTCTCAAAGATAATTGTGAATTATTTTTGAAGAATATAAAACCCCAATAAAATTCTGTTGCAAATAAATAAGAAGAGATTTCAAGGAGATATGCAATCTCATGGAATTCCAATGAGATTGGCAAA